>PVJA010010628.1:35768-56932 GCA_004027025.1 Myocastor coypus | reverse complement strand
CTGAGGCAGGAGGATTGGTGTGAGTTCGAGACCAGCCTGGGCTACAAAAGTGAGCTCAAGGCCAGCCTCAACTGCATAGTGAGACCCTGTCTCAAAAAAAAAATAAAAAAACAAAAATTGTGACAAATGGACATATTCCACTTTTTGCTACATTTGGCATAAAAAGTCCTGTAGATAGATTGTCTTTTTTATCACTCAAAATCTCCTATCTGAAATTGCAGGTGTGGGAAATCTTTTAGAACCATGCTCTTCAGACATTGGTGTGCCTAGGACCAGCTTTTGACGAAATAGATTTTTATTTACTGGATGTACTTGGCGTTCTCCTGTGCTTTCTTCTTTCTGGGTCAGAATGCTTGGCACCCACAGCATTATTTTGCTTATATTTCAGGGGATTTAGCCCTTGAAGACCCAGGGCACAAATGGCTGTGGCAGAGAGGTGTGGAGCAGAGAAGCCGCTCAACTTTGAATGTCAGAAGCAAAAAGAGAGGAGCGGAAGACACGCGTGTACCCACCAGGTCACAGCCCCAGTGAGCCACCTCCAAGCGGATCCCCACGGCCTACCAGCCCACTCAGCTACCAAGCTCATCAGCAGATGAATCCACCCACTGATCACAGCGTTCCCACGACTGAGTGACCTTCCAAGCACGTGAGACTTGGAAGACATTATAGATCTGAGCTGTAGCAGCAGGTCTGAAGCGGGCTTGAATTTTTCATGTCTCGCTTGCTTTCCGTTGATGTGAAGACTGATGTCCCAAGGATGACCCTTTCATCAACCAAATATTTGGACTTCCTTGTCCAACTCCAACCTGACAAGTACATAAGGAACT
Organism: Myocastor coypus; assembly: GCA_004027025.1. Classification (NCBI taxonomy): domain Eukaryota; kingdom Metazoa; phylum Chordata; class Mammalia; order Rodentia; family Myocastoridae; genus Myocastor; species Myocastor coypus. The sequence continues at coordinate 56,105 of PVJA010010628.1, read as the reverse complement.
GGGTTTTTATTTTTCTTTAACAGAAGAAGATCTAAGCCCAGCCACATAGCCCAGCAGATTAAAGCACCTGCTTAGGCAGAGCACAGCAGCCAGAGGTTTGAGTCCCTGCGTGTCATGCCAGCTGGGCCCCCGGGGTGCGCAAAGATAGCGATGGAGGCTGGGCATAGTGGTGTGCACCTGTAATCCCAGCACTTGGGAGGCTACAAACAGGAGAATCACTACAAGTCCGATGTATGTAATGAGAACTTGTAGGCCTGTATTAGATACATTTTTTCAAAAAAGATCTAAATCTAAAACATCTTAAAACATGAGTTGATTTGTATTTGGACTTTTGATTATTATTTTCCTCGGTTCTAGTTTCCTTTCTTAAAATTTCTAGCTTTTATTTCCATAAATGTATTTGTCAATTTCCTGAAAACTTCTCTGGAACAAGGTACACTTGAAACAAAAACAAGTGCTTGAGTGTGAGAAGGAAGCTTGCCTTGCCTGTGTGCCCTGTGTGCGTGCAGTGACGGTACGTTTCTACGCAGGAAATGGTTTTTCTCCACTTATGCTTTTAGTTATGTTTCTCTGTAAATGTGTTTTAAGCCATCTTGTACATCTGTGAGTGTTCCACTTCTCCCAACAAGATGATACATTTCCTAGGATGGGGACTGTGTCTTTTATTTCTATTACAATCTCCTGCTGATCCTGGAACACTTGTCTATGCATGGGTGGCGCTGGGAGTCGGGGGCAGTGCGCGGGGCGGGGCTGAGCGCGGATGTCTGGGAAACACACGTTGCTGATGCACAGCACGTGTCCCTCTGAGCTTAGAGGATCTGACTTTGAACAGCTGTTCTACAGATGCCCCCAAATCTTCTTGCTTAGGATGGTGAGGGTTGAGAACTAAAAGGCAGGTCTTTGGAGGCTCTGTGGCCTAAAGGCAGGGGATTAAATTCTAAGACCTTTGAGGAGAAATTTTACACACTTTGGAGGTTGCTGAGACTGTCTTTGCACTCTCCCACCCCACTGAGGTAAGAGTTGTGCGGGTTAGTGTCATTGTCAGAAGGGGCACATGGCTGGGGGTTTTCAGGTTTCTAGAGAACTTGACACGATTCTAGCACTGTGAACACTTCAAGGATCAGGGATATGGATTACCCTGGGATTTATGAAGACTGAAGCCAATCTAGTTAGACCGCCATCCTTACAGCCAGTGTCCCACTGGGGTTCCTGCCCCTTGGCCTGATTCCTGGTAAGCATGGGATTGGGCTAAATGGACACAGGAGAGCCTGGTGAACCCAAACTTAAAATAAAATGTCCCAGAACATCACACTCATCCCATCTTTCCCCGGTCTCCTTAATCATTGCCCTTCATTTTGAACTGACACAATGGTCCTCTGGCTGCTCTTGTGCCCTGTGTTAGTTCTATCAGTGTGTTTCTGAACTGCTTGTGGAGTTGAAGGGTGACGCTGGCCCTGGCAAAGGCTTGCAGAGCTTCAGAGGCCTTGTGCTGAGACCCATACTCTTTAGCTTTGCTTACAGCCTGCTTTGACTTTGTCTCTTGCACTGCTACCTCACTCTACCTTCCACCTTCTCGCATGCCCTTTCTCCAGGCACACTGAGTGCTTGTCTGTGACTAAGTTATGCCTTTTCTCCTTTCTTTATCTTTACATGGGCTCTGCCCTTCATCTGAAAAATTCGCTCTTCCTCATTTCTTAGGTGACTCATTATTATTTTTAAGACTACACCTGAAAGATCTTCCTGGTTATCTTGGATCCCTGTGTTTCATCAGCATCCTATTGTAGGGAAAGGAACCTTGCAGGTAGGGCAAGTAGGGTAAAAGCTTTAGTTGTTTTCCAGCTAATCCTGACTTTCTCTTGGAAGTAAGTCAAGGATGGGATAGAGAAAGAGAAAAAAACAGATATGGGAAAGACACCAAGGTAGCACAGTGGTGTTATAGCTCACCAGAGGAAGAAAGAGCTGATGGGAAGAGTACAGAGAAGGGCAGATGCATGCACAAAGCCAGGATAATCAGTCTTCCCCACCTCAAGTAGAAAAACCATGATAACCAGAGTCAGAAGAGGGCTAGAGGGCTCACTGGCTTTGGGGAAAGCTCTTAGAAACTAACATGCACTCTAGGGTCACTAGTTTCATCATTTAAATACAGAGTACAATAGACATCCACAGGTCCCCTTACCAACTCTAAGATAACCATGAAGAAGTCCCCCTTATCAATCTGCCACCTACCCTAAGGATAAGGCACTAAAAGTAGGTCAAGGACTGGTAATCAAATGAACAGAAAGAAGATGCACACAGACCATCAGAAAAGATGACATAGGGTGAGGTGCCTGCAAACCAATCCAGGCGTGGCAAGTTCAAGATGGGGTGGAGTAGGACACTGATTCTCTACAAAAGCAGTAGAGAACCAAGGGCTTATGATTTTTCCATCTTTCTTGAGCCCATTACTCTGATTCTTTCTTATTAGGCAAGTTATCTATCTTTTCCCTTCCTTTCTCTTCTTTTCTCTTAAAAGCCAAAGTGCTTTCTTTTCCTTACTCTTCATCCCTGTAATTTTTCATTAGGGCTGATTTTAAGATCCTAATCGGCTTGGACAGCAGAGCCTCAGTGCTCCTTCCCAGGATGTGATATCTTTGGTTCCTTGACCAGGAACCAGAGGGGACACTGTGTACATTTTATCTTAGCACTGATACCACTATCTTTTAACTGCCTAAAAACCTCCTGATCTGTACCACTGGTAAGAGTCCCCTAGCCACATTGTCCACATGCAATCTAGCCAGAGCTAAAAGTTTTCATCCTGAGATATCTCAAACAATAGCAAAATGGTCACAGTCAGTCCCTTAAATCAATGATTGAATTTGTGATGATTCAGGGAATTCACAAAGAAAAGCCAAAAGGAACCTAAGGATATTATCTAAGGATCACAATTACCCTTGGAAGTGTTATTAAGGCATGAAAGAAAGAAAGAAAGAAAGAAAGTGGGTCATGCCCACACACTGTACTCTGTAGAACGATTGTGAGGACAATATGCAACATGTCAACTTTCAAAAAAAAGAAAGGGGAAAAGAAAACAAAAAAAAAATAATGTTGATTTTAAAAGTGTTAATGTTTGATTGTTTGATCAATCTGATATACCTATATGTATTAATCTAAACTGATCTGATGATGAAAATATGTAATACAACCATTGTTAAATTTAAACAATAAAAATATTAAATAGAAAGAAAGAAAGAAAGAAAGAAAGAAAGAAAGAAAGAAAGAAAGAAAGAAAGAAAGAAGGAAAGAAAACAGAACACAAGGTGCTTCTCCAGCAAGCTCTTCTCCAAAATTTCTTATCAGGTTATTAAGGAAAATACTGCTTTTCTCCTCTGCCATCCTGGTCTTTGAGTTGCTCTGGTCATTGAGATTCCTAGAGAGATGTTCCCACAGAATGCACCAACTTCTGCAAAGTTCCTCTTTCAAAAGCAGCCATTGACCACAGGGATATGGAAATCGAGGAACTTTCAGGTAGAAGGAAAGTGACATTCTGCTGCCTCCTACAGTGAGTGCTCCCCTTCCTCCAGAAAAACGAGGAGACTCTCCCTCACAGCATGTGTTTCTCTAAGTACTTCATGGAATTCCATACAAGAGGAATTCCAAGTCTCTTATTAAAAATGAAAAGAATTGCATGTGCAGCTTGGCAAAGTTATCAACTTAGCCCAAGACTATAAATTACCTACAGGGAGTTGAGACTGTGCCAATCAGTTAGGCTTCTGGAAAAACTGGCCTTGAAAATCTACAGGGTCATACTTCAAGCGATAATGTTTTACATGTTTCTTTCCCTCCCCTTTCACTGTATTTTAATATTCAGTTGGAGTGGCTGAGATAAAATGTGGACTTCGGTTTCTGTCAATACCATGTAGTGCAGTTTCCTTTTTCTTTTCTTGAGAGGGAAACCCCCACAAACTGTTTAGCCATATATGCTGTCCTTGTCACCCACAGCTGTCTGTTTCCTTCTACCAAGTTGGATGGGTTTGCTGGAGACCAATCGTAGCAGGATCAAGGCTGCTGGTTTACATTAAAGTCAACTCATAGATAAAACCCATTTGGTGATCATGGCTTGAACTCTTATTTTTGGTCAAAGACTTTGCAGCCTAACGTGAGGCACACACTGGCTTCAGCATACAGGACATGTAGGCCTCACGTCCACTAAGGCAGAGCAAATTCATGATTTTCTGTAATATATTTCTTCTACTTGCAGAATGGACAATCTTTGCAGGTCATATTTAGAGTGGCAAGAAATTCTGATTCACTTGATTCACTGGCTTTGAATAAACATAGTCACAGCAATAGACGAAGGCTGTGTGACTTAGAAAGCCTTATGTGTCAATAGGCTTACCATTCTATGCCCACATACATGACCTTAGGGACGGTGGCTGAGGCAACTGAGTTCCAAGGGTGGACTCAGGCTGACTGGAGAATTATAGCGAAGCAATCTTAGAGGGTCATTTTGTAGGTCAAAGAAAGTTTGTTTTCAAGATTTATCAAATTCAATATCAATACAACTGCTGTGAAAAGGTTGCATCAAAATGTCATTTGTGGCTTGTCTTCTCCCTCCAGTTGACCCTCTTGCATGCTAATGTGGAGAATCAGTACTGCAGTGTCAGGCAGAGCTTCCAAAGCTGCCACCTGCATGAATGTTGTCTTGAATCTTATCCAAAAGCAGATTCTGATTCGGGCAGTGAGATGCTGCATTACTGACAAATGCCCAATTAGATCCATACTTGTCACTCAAGAGCAATGCTTTGAGGGGCAAGCAAATAGAGAGCCAAATGGTAATAATCAAAAACCTTATAATGGGAAAGAAGGGTCAGAAAATAGCCATAAGAAATGTTATTGTTTAGTCAAGGTTTGCAGATCAGTTACTGCAAACTAATAGCACGTTGGTCTCATGACCTGGGTTAGCAATTTAGGCAGTGGTCACAAAATGATTTCATTCATGTAGCTAACTGGGCAGTAAGCCAATATTCTCAGAGTTTATTGGGGCATAATGCATTTTTCTAGGATGTATTTCCCTAAGAAATATAATTGAGGACTTATTATTCTGTAAACCAAACACATGTGCTGATGACAGAGTACCTTTGGCTAACAAATGCTAATATATGTATGTAATAGCCTCTGTGGGTTCTATCAATATCATTTTCATGGTTTTGAAAGTGTATGGTGTAGTTCCAACAAGTTATAACCACTTGGAAAGCTAAGTGAGGGGTACATAAAACCTGTGTATTGTTTCCTTTTGCAATTTTTTGTAAATCTATGATTGTTTTTAAATAATATGTTAAACACATACATTTACATTTGACCAAATTCACTATGGTATCTTCAATTGGAACATGGAACAATAGCAACAAAAGACATGAGTAGAAAAACCTTAAAATATCTAAAAATGTCTCTAAATAAAGTCTATTAATAATTTCTTAGTTTAGAAAGACATAACAAGACTTTGTAGAGGACACTCAGAGTGTGAGGGATCTATTAATAGTAACTAAGGTTCTCAGAAGTCCTATAGTAGTAATAAAATATATTAGCTTGGTTTAGACCACTGAAGTTTATTTCTGAAAACGACATGGACATCCAAATCCAATGTCAGTGGAACATGGAGATGCTTCTCTGGATCCTGAAAACTTCAAGGCCCAGTCTCTGCTCCTTGCTGGACACACCCACTTCCTCCCTGCCTTCTTCTATTTCCCTGTGCACCCTCTTCCCCCATGAACAACTCTGTTTAGTTTCTTGATGTTGCATGTTGGATTAACTTTGTGGCAACATATGTCAGCGGTGCATAAAGATTAGCTAGGCCCTTTGAAAGGTTGCTGAATCATTCATCCAGCAGCATCCTGGTAGGGGATTAATTGCCCGCAGCTGAGGCACTGGGAATCACAAGCTTTTACTCCACCAAGGAAGCTGCTGAGAGGCACTTAGAAGTTCTTAGGATCAGGAAGAGCCCCTAAGTAGGAGGCTTTAGGAAACACATTATAACTAAAAGGGAGAATTAGTCCAGGGCAATTAAAAAGGTGATTCCCTATCTATTTTTCATTAGAAAGATAATATTAATACAGAATTAATGAGCTTATGATTACGTGGTTGCAATTGGTGGAAAGAATGGATAATCAAAAGAGATAATAAGTCAATGAAAAATTAAAAATTACCTCAGTTTCTATTTTTTTCTTCTTTGTATTAATTTTTATTTATGTTAGAGGAAACACAACGTTTTACTTCATTTAGGATGCATTCTGTGCATTTCTGTTCCCTGCATAAATGTATGTCTCCTTAAGATTTTTGTTAATCGGTAGAGACAAAATCTTGAGAATGACTTCGTTACCATGAAAAAATGCAAACAACACCCTTGGAGTAAAACAAAGGAAGAAAGCTTAGTTTGCCCTTGGGTGGCTCTTCCAGCAATAGTAGAGACATAAGACACTTTCTATTCACCTATCTTTATTTTTTTAATTCAATTTTATTTTATTTTGAAGAGTACAAACAGAAGCAGAAATGAATAGAAAGAAATACAGAAACAGGGTAACATATAACAATACATATGTCATGTATTTTCAAAATAGGAATAGCTAATTGGCACTGCTCATTATATTGTCAGTTTTTGTCAGCAAGTCTGTTACTCAGATTAAAAGTTACAGTTATGCAAGATTGGACAAATACTTGAATATTAATGCTTACTTTCAAGAAATCTTATTTATTCCTGTATTTTTAATGTAATTATTTTAAAGACAGCATAATAACTGATAAAATGTTAGAAACAGTACATTAAAAGATCAAGATGAGAGGTATTCAACCATGACTTTTGTATTACACATTGCTATCCACAATGTGAGTTCCTCAGTTCGCAGATAGCAGCATAGAAAGTTAGTTAAGATGAAAATTCTAAACACTAACTGCTATTTAAAAAAAACTGATGGAAATTATTAGTATAATCATCTCAGCCATCTTATGCATATATTTTTGCGTGTTTTTCTTCTGTACCACTTCCCCTATTCACCTATCTTCTTTTTCTTCATTTTTTTCAAATCTCAACCAAGCACTGGACTTTGCAAGTAGGTCTCATAGACAACCTCTGGCTCTTTCTCTAGAATGTTGAAGCTTAATAGGTTTTGAATTTTATTTTAATGTATTTAGTATAGGGCCTACCCCTGTACTACACAGCTTAGACTGGGAGTGATCCTCCCATTTTCAGCTTCCCAAGTACTGGGATTACAGGCTCACGCCACCATGCTCAGCCTCAATCACAATCTCAGCATGCACAACCTGGAGGCCGAGCCAGCAGGCATGCCAGGGATCAATGGGTCCCTGCGTGCCCCTAAGCAGGCACTTCAGTCTGCTAAACTTAACAGTTTTTTATCATATCGATGCACTACTATTTCTAAATATGTCCTTTGTTGGTTAGAAATTTTCCTGGCTAGGAAATTTCATGGATTTATCAAACTTTTTCAAACTGCACAAATGAAACAGTGGAAGTCTTTTTTTTTTTTCTTCCCTTCCCTGAGAAAGTTTTAGGTATTTTCATACACATAAGGCCATCCTATCTATATTGCTCTTGAATTTACATTTCTATTGTACAGTACTACCTTACAAACCCAGGTAAGAAGAGATAGAATTATTCCTTTTTAACCAGCACATATATACCATTGTTTGAGTACTTCATGCATCTTTTACAAAACAGCTTTCTTATTGAATGGTATTTAAGTTGTTTAGGATTCTCTCTCTCCCTCTCTCTCTCCCTCTCTCTCTCTCTTTCTGTTTGTGTGTGTGTGTGTGTATGTGTGTATGTGTGTCTTGCTGTCTCTCTATAAGAGTAGGAAAATTTGTTGGAGGAAAAGGATGGGGAGCAGGAATGAAGGAATTGAGAATAAAAATAGTTCCCAAGAGATAGGAGGGGTCCCAAATGGGTTGCTCAGGATTTCTCTTTACTTACCTGTGTTTCCTCCAGAGCTTTCGTTTTGCATAAAGTTGTGCATATGGGCTGGTTACTGTCCATAACATGTGGCTGTTGGTACTAAAACAGCTAGTAAAGCTGGTTAACAATGACTAAGTAACAGGAAAGTTAATAGTCAATGGCCTTTTTAGGCCCAGACTGGTTAAATAAGGATGACTCATTGCTGATGATGATGTAATGATTCCTTGAGCAGTACGCTTTCTACGTTTCCAGATGTTAGGGAGAGTCCATAAGAAGGCCAAGCTTGGCCTAGAGAGGACAAGCTAAGTAGGGGACAGGGGCTTGTCAGATCCTCATCTGGGCTCATGACATGGAGCTATTGAAGGCTTTTGGAACATTTTAGAGGAGGAGAAGAAGAGTGTATGCTCCTGAGGCAGGTGACTAGGGTATGGCAAAGATGGCTGGGACAGTAGATGTGGCCTATTAGTTACAAAAATCCAGAATATATGTACACAGCAGTTTCCAAAGACCTGCACATGTATTTCTCCTAAGAACTCAGAGAGGTTTTCTATGGGCTACACTAGACCTGATGCCAACCCGAGGAGCAGGAGATACAAAGGTGCAGTCTCCACTGAACCCGTGCACTCTCTCGCTGCACAGTACACTTCTTTCCCTCCTTTTCCTTGGTCAAAACTTGTTCTGCAAAGAATGTCTTTTTTTCCCCTATCTTTAGTAAATGTAAACCATCAATACTATTTGTGCTTGTATTGTCTAATTTTGTTCAGGTCAGAAAGAACCAGGGGCCAAGAAAATAGCTGAGCAGAGTAAGCACTTGCCTGGCAAGCACAAGGGCCTGAGTTCAACCCCCAGTCCTGAAAAAAAAAAAAAAAAAAAAAAATGGGGGCTGGCAAGATGGCTCAGTGGTCTAAAGCACCTGCTTAGGCAAGCTTAGGCAAAAGACTGCAGTTTGATCCTGGTACCACATGCTGTGCCAGCCTCAACCCCAGGCAGGCTGACCCAGCCATTATATATATAAAGAACCTTGCATCACCTCTAGAAGAAGACTCCAGCAACCCAAACCCCAGAAACATCCCTTTGGGCAGGGACACAGTGCAGCAGCTGATAACCCACATATTCAAAAGGGAGAGGATAACTGATACAGTTTGGTATGACAGGTTACCCCAAAGGCTCATTGGGATGCTAATGGGCTTTAGGGGGGTAACTGGATCAAGAGGGCTCAAATATCATCATCCACTGATGAGATTATAATTTTATGGCATTATTAGTCAAGAAAGCAGGAGATAAGACATAGCTGGAGCTAGTGGCCCATACAAGGAGAACCTTGGGGTCCATGTCTGGTGCCCAGCTTCCCTCTCCCTTTCTATTCTGGTTGCTGTGGGCAGAGAAGATTTCCTTTACCATGCCTTCTTCACTGGGGCTTTTCTTCCTGAAAGACAACTAACCATGGATGGAAGTCTCTAAAACCTAAAACCCTTTTCTAGTTTAAATTGTTTCATACAAATGTTTTTTTTTTTTTCACAGAGATGGAAAGATAACTGACAGCAATGCCCTCTTGAAACTTCAGTTCTGCTAGACAAAGGGCCACCAGGAGACTAGCTGGCAGGACAACAGTGTGGTCTTCACTGCTGTCTTGGCGCTGCAGAGACCATCCATGAGATGATTCAAATAGTCTGGAAACTTTCTCTCAGTGAGTCTGCATGGTTTGCAGGTGACAGGGAGGTGCTATGGCTACACAGGGGTTTGCAAATGACTGCTGGTTAGTTCAGGGGTATAGCAGAGATTGCACAGTGTGGCTGAATAAAAAAAAAAAAGTAGGACAGATAAGGCATTAAGTAAGGAAGCTCAAACTAGTAGAAAACATTGCTGCACTGCCTTTATGATGAACTACCTGGCTGATAATTTAATTCCTTTTTTTCAAGCCAAGTTGTGATGGGCAGCTCTGCACCTTTCCATGCAGACTTCACATGTTCCACAGGGTCACGTACCATAAATAATCAGTGTCACAATAATAGCAATTTAGAGTCTCAGTTTTGGAAACCAGCAGGCCAAGATTAAGGAGTGAAGAGGGTGGGTTCCTTCTGAGGTCCTTAAAGGGCAACTGGTCAAAATAATCTCTGGAACCATGGAGGGACTAGTGATTTTGTGAGCTGCCACTGCCCAACTCACTGGTTCAACACACACACACACACACACACACACACACACACACACACACACACTCTGGGCCATGACTTGCTCCTCCATTTGATTTTTAAATAGGCTCCAATAATGACATTCCCGGGTTGCTGCCAAGCTGGGGTCCTTCCAGCTGACAGAAAACAACCTAAAAGTACTTCTTACTAGTCTCAACTTTCTTCCTATTTACTCTTAGCTTCTCACTGCACAGCCTAGAGTTAAACAGAAATACAATGAATATATTACAAATAATGGGATTTTCATGTATAGGCTTCTGGGATAATAGTCCCCAATATGCCCCTGGGAGCAAATTAACTGCAAAGGTTTGCATCAGTGACTTGGATTTCCTGCTGAATTTGCTTTGAAAGAGCAAATACGCGTGTAGAATGAAACTGCTTTGTAGATTTTTTTTTTCTTTGCACAAGTGCTCCCTTCTGCTGTAATCACCTGGATTGACTCCACAGAAACACAAATGGATGTAGTTCACTGAAGAGCATTTCCTAAATATGTGCCTTTTCCTGTGGTGATGTATAATTAATCACCTCTGGGCGAGGCAAACAAGGCACCGGTGGCTTTTAAAGACTCCTTTAGTCTTTCTCCTTCTCTCCCTGTCTTGTTCTTGTCAGAAGAATCTGCAGCTCTATCTGATTTCTCTGTGGTCACATCTCATGTGACCATGTTAGCTCAGTGTAGGCTCCTTCTGGACATTGTGCCCCTCCCACCTCACAAGGTCAACACTACAGAATAAATATACATGGATGAAAAAATATGCAGAGCTACAATGACAGACACACAAATCTCTGCAACTCCCAATCCTTTTATGGTCTTTCCTCCTTCCTTTTAAAATTGTACCCAGGCACGGTATCCTTTATGCAGTAGCCCTTATGCTAGCAGTGACATCACTGCCAGGAAATGCTCTATTCTTGCATATATGCATTGAGGCAAAGATTTTCAGGGGCACTGTTGCTGAAACCCTTTTTCCGATTGATGCAGAAAAATTCTGTTCTCTGAGTTTAAGTCCTCAAAACATAAATGACTCAACTAACAAGGTTTAAAAGCAGAGGTAAAGCTCTCACCCCCGTCCACTCATAATTGTCTGGCATTGGTGTTATATAAATAAGAATATTTCTATAGGTAGTGGCTGTGGAATGGATAGTGTCTCCAAAAGAGATGTTGGGAGCAAACCCCAAGTAACTGTGAAGAGGACCTGCTGTGGCTGTAGAAATTTTACAGAGGAACACGTCAGTGTGGTATCTGGAGGATTTAGTCATTCTACCATGTAGACATATATCAAAACATCATTTTGTGCTTTGAAAGAATATATATAATTTCTATCGGTCAGTTATATTAAAAATAAGATGGAGCCCCGGCGTGGCTCAATAGTAGAATCCTTGCCGAGGATGCTCAAGGCCCTGGATTCCATCCCTAGCATTGAAACAAACAAGCAACAATATAAATAAGCAGAAACAAAATAAAGAGGAAGATAAAGTCAAGAGAGTGAGCCTAATTTGATGTGACTGGTGTCCTTATAAAAGGAATAAATTTGAACATAGGATCAAACAAGTACACAAGAAAAACATCAAGTGTAGATGAAGACAGAGTTTGGGGTGACACATCTACAATACAAGGAACATAAAAGACCTCTAGCAAACAATTGAGAGCCAACAGAGAGCTATGGAACCAGTTGCCCTTTAAGGACCTCAGAAGGAACCCACCCTCTTCACTCCTTAATCTTGGCCTGCTGGTTTCCAAAACTGTGAGACTCTAAATTGCTATTGTTGTGACACTGATTTTGGCAGCCCTAAGAAGTTAATACCATAACTTTTCAGAAAGGGTAAAGGATTAACTTTTGTAGAGTATATTATGGAACTTCCATAACCAAGCACCACTAGGTGGCTTATACAACAGAAATTTCAAAAGAGCTAGCAAGATAGCTCAGTGACTAAGTGGCTGCTTACGTAAGCTCAGAGACTGCATTAGATCCCCGGTACCACATGCCATGCTGGCACCATTCCCAGGAACGCAGAACCAGCCACCAAGTCCAGCGTGGTGGTGCACACCTATAATCCCAGAATCACAGAGACTGAAAATAGGAGGATCACTGTGAGTCCAAGCTATAGTGAAAGCCTGTTATATATATCAAAGGTACAGTACATTGTGTTTTCATGAGACCTTTCCCTTTACTTTCCAGCTAGTTCCCTCTTTCTGACCCTTCGCAAGATAAATATACTTTTCATGACTGTCCTCATCTTTTAGGTACATCAGTCCTTGGATTGGAGCCAAGACTGATCAGCTTTCCTGCTGCTGAGACACTATACCCAACACCAAGAACCTAAAGAAGGAAAAGCTGAACTTAGCTCATGATTCCAGTTCCTGTCTGGCTGGCTCCAAGGCAGACTTCAAATTGACAGGGCATGGTAGGGCAGGGGAAGAATATCATAAGAAAAGGGCTGAGAGACCAGACAGACCACAAGACCACTTCTCCATACCCCTCAAAGACACACCTACAAGTGTTTCACCAGTCCTCAGAATGGCTCCTAAAGCCAGTCAAGTTGAAACTCCACCATAACTACCCCAGATCTCCACCCTAGTGATCTCCTCTCAACATGATGACTTCTTTTGCAGACCTTATCTCCCCAAATGATTCCATTCTGAAGAACTGAGGTTAACATTTCAGCATATACATTTTGAGAGGACACCAGGCAGCTTATAACCTAAAGGAAAGCAGTGGAGTTTTCATATAAGATATGAAGAGACTCTGTGTGGAGGGCCACCTGTCTCAGGACAGAGAACTACCTATTGGACCAAGCAAATCAAATGATTCTGGAGTTCTAATGCTACACAGCTTATTTGTGCTGTGTACTAAGTCAGTCTCAGTGCCCAGGTTGTCTGGTTGTTGCTTTGCCTGATTAGGCAGCTGTACATTTGGATGGGGGCAGTCTTCGGGTTGCCTCCCATTCTGGAGGCCACAAGGGGCATCCCTTGCCGAAAGCTTCAAGCTACCTGCTCTTATTACCCCAGCAGAGCAGAGTTCTCAAGGCCTGGACTTAATGTTTCCTCACCCCCACTATGCTCGTTTACCTGGGTAAAGGCTGAATCTAGAATGTTCCACTGGGGCTGGTGCCAGCTACATCTAATATTCCTTGCCTAGGAGAGGCTGAAGCCTCAAATGAGGGAAAGCAAGAGAGCTGAAGAAAGGCGAGTAAGTGAATGATCAACTTGGTGGCCAACAAGAGCCAGTTTTGCCCAGCCTGACTTCAGAGATTGGCGAATAGGGTGACCCGTACATGTGCCTTCAGGACAAATCCAAAGAACAAAATGTAGCACACACTGAGCAGTTAGCTAGGCTTTTAGCAACAGGGGTGGAGGCTCAAGGGGAGCCAGAGCACCATGCTGGAGAGTTGCTGTCTTACATGAACAGTATTAAGTACTGGCTGCTGAGCCAGATGCAGGAGAAGCTGTGCAAACAGAACGACCCCACCTCCTCACCCGCTCACCTCCCTTCCATGTCTCTGTTTGATTTGGGACTCCTAATAGGATAATGGAAACTAAAAGCATTTTTTTTTTCCTGGTAAAATCTAAACAGTAGCAACCATAATATATTAGACTATAGTATGAATGCCATGTTAAGATAAAGGGGAAATGATGTATTTTTAAAGAGCTCTTATTTGGTTCTAACTTAAAAGCAACTGTATAAATTTCTTTCAAGTAATGTTTCCTTAATTATTCATTTTCCTTGGCACTAGTTAAAGAGTCAGGTAATGACTTCTGTCTCTTTATATTTAGTCTATTATTGTTTGAAAAAGGCCAGAGGAAGGCCAGAGCAGTACCAAAAAAAATTGATATTTGCTTTTTTTTTTTTTTATTACCAACAGCCAATGTAAAGGGTAATATAATCACCGGCAGCTGAGAGACAATGACATTTTTATAGACCTTCTGGCAACAGTGGAGTGTGAAAGAGTCTGACAGGTATTTGGCTTTTCAGTCTGTTCTTTCAACTGTATTTCTCATCAGACTGACTGCTGGGCGTGCAGGCCCCAGGCAGCCCCACGCCTGCCTCCCTCCCTCCGCTCAGCATTCTAAGAAGTTGAACAGCAGCTGTCTGTTTAAATTTGGCAATTTTATAGACGGGAACCAAGGACAAATGCCTGCAGGACTCAGTTCACACAGTCCTGTGGCAACCCTCCCTGTGGCTTGTGGAACCACCTCTTGGATTCTCATATTCCTTGCAAACTTCAAAAGCTGGTAAACTTTACAGTGGATTGGGACACGGAAGGGTCATTATCTTTTGGAACATTTTCTCCTTGATTGTGCTCTTTCCATGGGGTCATTTAAATGCCAGTTTAGGGACAAGAATGCATTGCTACTCTGTCTTTTCTAGGGAAGACAGCGTGAGGCTCCTTTTTGGCGCTCCACTGTCTGGGGAAGCTCCTGCATGTGTGATCCTTCTGGGTCATTACTGGGTAGGCAGGCTTGGGATTGAGAACTTGGCTGGAACAGAGGAGTAAAGATCGGGTTTCCATCTTATATTGGTATATATAGTTCAGGTGTAGGACAAGTGAGGTAGTTTTGGGTTTTGTTCCCCTTAGCTGTATAAATGTACACACTCCCCAGCTCACGGTGTTTCAATGTGTAGATTTTTTACTTCACTATGGTATAAAAATGATATGAATCCAATAGAGATCATACTTCACATTTTTCATTTTCACCTGTTCTTGGCCTGGAGATATTTGTCCTTCTGTGCTGTGCGAGGCAGTGGCAATAGGCTATAGCCCCCAGTCATCTCCATGATTGAAGGGAAATAACAGCCACTGTACAGTGTGCTGTGTTACTAAACTGTGGTGCTTGGTAGGGTGGGAGGAGTTAGTGCATTCCCCTACTTATATTTTCAACTTAAAGATGGGTTTACGGGGCCGTGACGCCAACATTAGTCAAGGAGTATTTGTAGAAAGATTCTCCTTCTACTGCCGGGCATGGTGGCTCACGCCTGTAATCCCAGCACTCGGGAGGCTGAGGCAGGAGGATTGGTGCGAGTTTGAGACCAGCCTGGGCTACAAAAGTGAGCTCAGGACCAGCCTGAACTACATAGCGAGACCCTGTCTCTAAAAGGCAAAAAAAAAAAAAAAAAGAAAGATGCTCCTTCTAATTTCAAAGGGACTTGATACTTTCTTCTGTAACTCCTCCAAGGGGATACAGATTGAAATCATGTTCTTGTGCAAATTACCTAAGAAGTCTTGTTTTGTGCTTGTGATCACTTGACATGAATGACCAAAAGTTAATGAAAATGCTAAGAGGTGAAAATATATAGTGCCAATGAACAAATAAGTTAAAATAGCATATAGGCTTTTATGAAAATAATCCAAATTTTGTTCTTTTCATTCTCTTTACATTTTAAACCACACACTGGGTCCTTTATGGGTTAGAATTTGAAACATCTTTGGTGAAATATGTCATTTTATGAGTTCATGTGAAGTCTGAGCAAACTGGCCTCTCTATCTTGTTGTAGGTACAGCGTTAGGTATTCCAGTACTGGAGATCCTGTCTCGCGAGCCAAAAGGAAAATCTCACATGAATGGAAGCTGAACAATTGTCTAATGCAGTTGGATATGATGTCTATTCACTTTCTTCCTCTGGTCCCATAGGATCACTGAGATAAGTTGCAAAAGCATGTATGGAATTCAGACACTCTTACCTCAGAGAAAGAGCTGGGTTGCTTAAAACCAAGTCTCTTAGCAAGCAGTCCTAGGGAGATTAAGTGACTCTCACAATGAGATGGTGATACAGTTGTTCCTGAATGTCCATGGGAGATTGACCCAAGGACTGCCTAAAAGACACAAAAGTCCACAGATGCTCCAGTCTTTCACATTACCTGTGTGCACATTCTTATATACTGCAAGTCATCTCCAGGTTATTTATAATACCTGGTGTATACAAGTGCTATATAAATAGTTATTATACAGTGTTGTTTAGGGAGTAATGACAAGAAAGAGTCTGTACATGTTCTACACACACACACACACATATATTCACACACATACACATATATATATACATACACACATATGTACTTTTTTCTCTAAACATTTTTGATCTGAAGTTATTTAAGAGCAAATGTGTCATAAGACAGAAGTAGGAGTAAAATCACACTCTGCTCAAAGCTTTCCCAAGTCTTGCAGCCCTTCTGCCCCTTTCACCTCTTTAATTTTAGGTGTCTGTACCTACAAATTCAGTTTTAGCCTTCTCTCATCATCTTCCTTTTCTTTTATGTACAAGATGATTTTTGAGGCAGCAATGAGACTACAAATGATAAAGAAATTTAGTTATAATTATAGCTATTAAAATTGCCATGCCAGCAAAATAGCCCAGCAGTCTAAAGCACCTTAGGCAACCTCAAGGACCTGTTTCGATCCCGGCACCACATGCTTTGCCAGCCCCACCCGCAGGGCAGGCTGAGCCGGCCATAAAAAATAAATAAACAAAAAATTTTTTTTTAATAAATAAATACTTTTAAAAAAATAAAATGGCCAAAAATACTTGAGCCTTTCAAATGTGATTATAAATTAAAACTGGCACAGTGCTTAGTATTTCAGTTCTGACAACTCGTGGCACATTTTTCTCTGGCAACAGCTCCCAGCTGCAAAAGAGGAAACTTCTACCTGATCAAGAGGCAGTGTATCCCCTTTTTTCATTATAATAACATTTCTGGCTTTCTGAGAAACAAATGCATGTACATTTAGAAAGAGGAATATTCCTGCATATTTATGGATATAGCCATATGAAATTTGGATGTTATTGGTATTGTATAATTTCAGGCAACTATTTGTATTTGTTTTTTATGGAAAAAACAACAACAAAGCCCAAAATGCTTCTAGAGGGAATGCCAAGTGTTTCTAGTAGGAATGTAGTATCCACCTTTGTTGGGTAGTCTCTAATTGCTCCCCCACACTTACTCATTTTCTTCCTTTGCTGCCTGCCAGGAAGCCAGCACCTAAAGATGAGACTGCAGCAGCTCACAAGGGAAAACCTCAAGACACAGCTATTAGGATTACTAAGCACTTTAATTGGAAGGTTGGTGAATGGCTTCAGCACAAAGCCTTTCTGATGTTTTCTTATCCTCTTTTCTTATACTCCTTCCTCCTCCAAGAAGGACCATGGAAGCTAGGATCTTCTCTGCTCCAAAGGCAGCCATAGGAAATATTCCTCTAAGCTTTCTTTTTAAATTTTGTTTTCTTTTTTCCAGTGCTGAGGATAGAGGCCAGGCCTTGCACTTGCTAGGTAAGTGCTCTACAACTGAGCCACGCCCCAGCCCATCTCTGGGACTTCGCATGTCAGAGCTGCTCTAGGGAAATTATCTGACTTACCTTGTTTGATGAGTAGATCCTAAGACTCCCATTTCACAATAGGTCCTTCCCATCACCACCCACAAGGAAGTAATGCCAGGGAGACCAAGAAGAATTTGAACACCCTACCACACCCAATTTGTTACATTACATTATTCCCTTTTGTCTCAGCTTATTTCTATGCATCTGTTCATTCTTCATCAAACTTAAACTTAAAACAGACAAGTTTTCTTGGGTCTTCGGGTCTTCCGTTCTGAAGCCATAAAAAAATGATGATTAAACAGATATATTAGGGCTTCTTTCTGGTTGTTATGAGGATGTTGGCCATGAACTTCAGATGGGACAGAAAAGTATTATACGTCACCACCTTTGTAATTCTTACCAAGCACTCTAGTCCACTATTTCTAGCTGTATTCTGCCATAGTGGAGATCTGGTACAAGATCAGAGGACTCAGTGAGTCTTCATTGCTCCTTGCTGCTATAGCTTCTTTCTGGACTGTCCCTTCAGGGCCATGTTTCTGCTGAGCCACTTGGCTCAGCTCAAGGGTCACTTGGCCCTGTGACACTGTTGTCTTCAAGCCTGTGTTAGGGCTGACATTAAACTGCAGGTCATCCAGTCAAATGGAAATGTAAAGATAAGCAACTAGTAATTATTTGTATAAGTACATATAATGCAGTTGGCCCTTCATAGGCACAGGTTTGGATCCATAGACTCAATCAATTACATTTCAAAATATGTTTTCAGTGTGTTTTGTACTGAACACATGTAGATCCTTTCTTCTCACTATTCCCTGGACAATATAGTGTACCAATTATTTCTATGGCCTTTACTTAGTATTAAATAGTATGTGAGCGAAAGACGATTTAAACTACATGGAGAGATATAGGTAGGTTATATGTGAATATTATGTCATTTGCAGAAAGTGCTTAGGTATCTGTGGAATTTGGTATCTGAAGAAGGTGCTAGAACCAGTGCCCACTGATACTGAAGAATGGGATATGCTTGCACCAAAAAAAAAAAAATCATGTTTACTTGAAATTAAAATTTTAGTGGGTGACCTATGTTGTTTTCTTAATCTGCTAACCTTATACCTGAAAACTGAAGCTGCTTCCCCCAGATGCTAAGTTCTGGATGTTGTCATAATCCTCTTTCTGCTTCCCTTACATCTCAATTCACAAGTCTGATATTGTCCCCCTGGTCAGATAACCACAACTTGAGCGAGACCCTCTTTTCTTCTACCATAATCACTGATACACTAGCTGCAAAAGTGAGCTCAAGGCCAGCCTGAACTGCATAGCCAGATCCTGTCTCAAAAAGCCAAAAAATAAAATAAAATCCTCAAAATTGAAAATATCTTTAATCTTCCTGTCCTACTAAGCACCCTAGCTTGGTAGCACAGTATACTGTAGGGCATCAGCTGTTTCTTCTCACGATGGAGGGACTGACTAGGACCTGGGGCTTGCTGTCACTGCCCAACGTTGCCAGAGAAGACCAGACAGCTATTACTAACATTCTGGAAGGGCCCACATGCAAAATTCTAAGTTCACTGGGTTTAAATAACATTTTCTACTGGACAATAAACCATAAATCAAGTTAACTTTTCCAAGGGAAATATATTCATAGTTCCATCCCAAAATAAAAGTGACTGACTTACAGAAAACAATATTTCCAAATGTGTTTATTAATTCTTGTCCTGATAGCTGGCATCATTCATACTTTACCCATTTAAAACTAGTCAAATATCTAAGGTAGATACATGTACAAAAGATATGCAAATTAAAACCATTTAAAAAGGAAAAAAAATATCCAAGTGCAGTTTCTGCTGGATGCATATTGCATTTGTACCATTTCAAAGTGGAAAAATGGTAAATTAAAGACCATCTGGATTTAGTGTTGGAACAATTTTTCTTGGGTTGGCCTGGGACATGCAGCCTATGTTTTCAGTGCTATGTCTCATCTTATGCACAATGGCTAATTTCAAAGCTACTGGATTCTGACAGCTTGCTACAAGTTCCATTTATTGCTCAAAAACATGGAGGAAATTCCACTCTGCCAACAGCCCCCTTGGGTTTTTGCTTGGTACGTGTATGACAAGAATTCCCATTTAATATGATGCTAGAAAAAGAAGGTTTTGTTTCCTGACCTGGGAATTGTGACCATCAACGAAAACTGAGCACAAGTAAGGAACAAATAGGACCTATGCCAGTCTCTCTTTAATTTCTCAAACAAACTTTGAAGGAAAAGAACAGTATTGTATTCTTTACCATTAAATTCATCAAATTGGACCTTTTAAGGCAGAAACTACATTCAGAAATGCATGGTATCTCCAGAACTCAATATAATGACTGGTGCATTTTAAATTAAGGAAAACAGCTCAGTACATATATCAGTGGATTTCTGGCTAACTGATTCTTATCTTACAGGTGCCAAGTTTTAATTTTGGGGGTACCAGGGATCAAACCTTGTGCTTTCCAAGCAGGGGTTTATGCTGTGGAGCTATCTCCCCAGTCACCAGGTGTCAAATTTTAACTTCAACTTTCTCTTTACTTTTATTTATTTATTTATTTATTTATTTATTTATTTATTTGCGGTACTGGGCATTGAACTCAGGACCCTGTGCTTGCCAGGAACAAGCACTTATTCTACTGAGCTATCTCCCAGGCCCCTCTCTTTACTTTTAAAGTCAACTTCATCAAGGGATAATTTCAAAGAATAGGATATATACCTGTTAGAATATAGTTCAATGATTTAACAAATGTATGCATCTATGTTACAACCATCTTTTTTTTTTTTTTTTTTTTTTTTTTTTTTTTTTTTTTTTTTTTTTTTTTTTTTTTTTTTTTTTTTTTTTTTTTTTTTTTTTTTTTTTTTTTTTTTTT
>PVJA010010628.1:0-35668 GCA_004027025.1 Myocastor coypus | reverse complement strand
CTCCTGCCTCAGCCTCCTACGTGCTGGGATTACAGGCATGTGCCACCACACCCAGCTTATGTTACAACCATCTTAATAAGAGACAGACCACTTCCATCACTTTTCAAATTCCTCTGTGCTCTTTTGCAATCAAGTCTCCCACAAAACCACTTTGGATTATTGGAAGTCATCAATGGATGGTTCCTTCCCTTCATTTCATAAAGATATTGAGTGCAAGTACACTTGCTGTTGAATACCTGAAGCCTTCCTTAGGAATAGCAATTACTGTGGTATCTCTAGAAGTGGGTATGAGGCGAACCCCAGTCCCCCCCCCAAAAAAAAGGGTGGAGGTATAAGGTTAGATATTTTTTGTTTTTGTTTTTCACTGAACAAGTAAACAAGTGCTACTTGGGAAGTTGTGACTTGCTTTTGAAATTTTTAATTGTTTCTCTAACACACACTGACACCTGTATTGTATGTCTCCTTGTGGTTTAAAAGTCACTGATCCCATTTTAAGCCACATCTTTGCCTTATTTCCTTCCTTGCTTCTTCAACCTATAGTTTAGAAAAATCAGATAAGCTGTCTTATTAGAATTTTTTAAAATATAAGTAAGTAGGACTTTCCCATGACAAATGCCCCCAGACTTAGAGTGCTTACGTGGTCACGTGCCTTCACTCCCACTTCCTGGTTCCTGGCTTTAGCCAAGTCCAGCTCAGCTGCCCACTGGCCCACCCTGTGATTGCTTCAGTGGGACCTGAGGTTTAGGCTCAACAGCCATACAGATTCTTCCCATGCCAAATTTAGAGTTTTCAACTGCTCAAGGTGAAGCCTGTTAAATTCTAGAAGTTTTTTCATTAAGAACTTTTTTTTTTTCTTTTTTGGTGGGACAGGGGTTGGAACTCATGACCTTGCACTTGGCAAGCAGGCACTTATGCCACAGAGCTATCTACCCAGGCCCTTTTAAATAGTTTTGGCACAGAGCCTCACTATGTGGCTTGTACTCAGCAATCGTCTGAGCTCAGCCTGCTCAGTGCAGGGATTGTAGGTGTGCACCACCACAGCCAGTCTCAGGGGCAGGCTCAATGCACCTAGGTGGGGGGCGGCATGTCATGTGATGCCAGGGGTGGGACCCTGGTTCTTGTGCTCCCCTAAGCAGGTACTTAGTCAGTTCAAGTATCTTGCTCACCCAAACTTTAAAATAATTTTTTAAATAATTTTATACCAATGATTCTAGTTCATCTGCCTATACAGTGATTTTTAAAGTTTTCTGTAGTACCTCATTAACATTTTAAGAGCAAGGCAGGTGGGACTTTTGCTGACCTTGCCATCCTTGGCCTTGTTGGAGGCACCACTGAGGGCTGTGGGGGAAGCACAGCCTCTGTGGCTCTTGGCTACACTGCAGGAACTGTCAAGGAGACTCATGGGGCATGCTGCCCCATACCTGGAAACAGTCAATAAGACCTGGAAAGAAGGAAAAGGCAAATCTGGCCATTCTTGAAGGATAAGAGTATAAGTAATTGGGTGTGCATTCTTGTTTTCTGCATTGAGCACTTGCAATGGTAAATAAATGTCAGAGCTTGAGTGGGGAGGAGGGAAAAATTGGAAGAACCAGGAAACTATATATATATATATATATATATATATATATATATATATATATATATATATCCTGAGTTTAATTATATATATATATATATATATATATATATATATATATATTATAGTTATTCCTACTAATACAGGGAGAAAAGCTGACCCCAAGTGGATGATCTCCAAAATGATATAGGGGAAAGCTGATCTCCCAACCTGAAAAGAACCTGGGATGAGTTTGTGTTCTCTAAAACCAAAGAATGAATTTTAGGAACAAACTGAGGTTATAAGCAAATTTTAGGAACAAACTGAGATTATTAGGGGAAAGATAGCTCCTATCCGAGAGAAGGACAGGAGGGGGTGTCCTGAGTGGGTGGTCCCTGGGAAGCTGTCTCTTCCAGAGGCTCTTATAGAGGAAAACCATGTGTTGAGGTGGGTCTAAGGTGGTGGAAAAAATGTGGGAACTCGCTTAGGTGGGCATGAGGTGGGACAAGACTGTGGTCAACCAATGAGATTACAAGCAACATTGCTCAGGTAAAATTGATTAAATCCAGTACCAAGTGGAGAAGCAAGTCACGTAGCAAGTGTGCAAGAATACTGCACAAGGTCTCTTCCTATTGGCCTTGGGCTAGTGACTTTCAGGCTCTTTCAAGGGAATTGGTACTTATTTAGCATATCAATCCCTGATGAGAGGGCCAGGGATATAGCTTCTTGGCACATGTACTTTTCGGGCAAGCACAAGGTTGTGTGTTCAAACCCCAGTCTCACACACACACACACACACACACACACACACCAAAAAAAAAAAAAAAAAAAAAAAAAAACCTGAGGTCTGTCCTTACAGAAGTATATGACTGCATTTGTTTACTTTTGTCTTGAGATCGTTCCCACAGTGGAGGAGTGTCTGTCCATAATTGTAAAGTCACCTTGTCTTCCATCTTGTCTCCTTGAGGACCTGGCCCTGTCTAACTGCCTATAATATTTCTATATAATTCAGCTACCTACAACACTAATAGATAAACCAATCTTATATGTTATCAGTTGGAGGTAAAAGAAAAAAGGAGAAGACTGGATTAATATAAGCTCAGAAAGGGCCAGTGAGATATATCAGCAGACCAAGCACCTGCATAGGCAAGCCCAGGGACCAGAGTTCCATCCCTGCATGCTGGTCGGCCCTGCCCACAGGGGTCCAGAGCCTTCAAAGGAGTCTAAGTATGGTGATACATGCCTCTAATCCCAGCTCTGGGGACACTGAAAATAGGAGGGTCACTACAGAGTCCAATCTGCATAGTAATGAGGCAGAATGAAAAAACTGATCTGGGGTGGATGACCTCCAATAGGGAACCTCCAAATGATATAGGGAAAACTGATCCCCAACCTAAAAAGTACCTGGGAAGAGTTTGTATTCTCTAAAACTGAAGAATAAATTTTAGGAACAAACGGAGGTAATGAGCAGAATATATTTATTGAGGGAAAGAAAGCTCCTGTCTGAGAGAGGGACAGGAGGGGGGTCCTGAGTGGGCGTTCCCCCCAGAAGGCTGTCTCTTCCAGGGACTTTTATAGAGAAGACTGGGAACTCACTTAGGTGGGTATGAGGTGGGACAAAGGCTATGGTCAGCCAATGAGATTACAAGCACTATTGCTCAGGCAAAATAAATTAAAATTGGGATCCAATGGGAAAGCAAGTCATGTAGCAAGCGGACAGAGTAAGGTCTCTTCCTGTTGAGCGTGGGTTGGTGACTCTTTCTGGGCTCTTTCAAGGTAATTGAATATCAATCCCTGATGCCCAAACCCTTAAGGAAGTATGTAGTTGTTTTGGTTTACTCTTGTCTTGAGATCTGGCCAATGGCAGAAGAGAGTCTGTCTCTAGTTGCAAAGTCACCTTGTCTTCCATGTCATCCTCCTGGGCCTGGCCCTATCTGATTACCTATAATAGTTCTATCTAATTCAGCCGCCTACAACAGTAAGACTCTGTATCAAATACATAAATTTTTTTAAGTTAAAAATGAAATGTAACTTTATTTAAGAAAAAAATATATAGCCTCTGAGGCCTCATCAAGCTTAGTCTCAGCTCTAAGTGAACCTAGAGCCACCGGTTACCAACAGGCTAAGGAATGTGCATAACAAATCTGGTGTAAACAAACTACTATCTATATTGCCTTGCCTTCGGCATTCACCAAACTCTTTTTATTTATTTATTTTTTCTTGTTTCAGAACTTGTTTATTTTTATGGCCTGCTCAGCCTGCCATGAGGGCAGGGTTGGTGCAGAAAAGGACTCAGGTTTTTTGTTGTTTGTTTGGTTTTTTTTTTTTTTTTTTTTTTTTGTCTTTTTGAGACAGGGTCTCGCTGTACAGTTCAGGCTGGCCTTGAGCTCACTTTTGTAGCCCAGGCTGGTCTCGAACTTGCACCAATCCTCTGCCTCAGCCTCCCGAGTGCTGGGATTGCAGGCGTGCACCACCACGCCCGGCGAAACTCTTAAATTCACATTACGCTAGCTGGTAACATCCCAGGTGAAAGATAAAAGAACAGACAGGCTGCCTTCCAGGAAACTGTTACTTGTGGCCTTTATCCCAGCTTGCTGGATTTACAAGAGACAGCAGGCCTCCCTGGCTTCTTTTCCTGCTCTTTATTCCTTTGGGACATCAGGCTTCTGTCTCATATTGCTACAAATCTAGTCTTAGATAATCGCATATGGAAAGTAAATAATTTTGTCCAAAAAATTTGGGTAATTTACCTGTAAAAGATAATGAAAAAAGATATCATGATTCCTTTGTAATGGATGCTTCTTCACTCACTTCGTGGTTGGTAGCCCTTTGTTATGGACTGAACATTTTTTTCTCCCCTTCCTCCTCAAGTTATATGTTAAATTCCTGACACCCTTTTAGAAGGAGAGATCTTTGGGCAGTATTAGATCATTCTGAAGATGGAGGCTTCATGAATTGTAGTGGTGATATAGGGGAAAATGAAACTCAACCTGAAAGGTACTTGAGGAGTTTGTGTTCTCTAAAACAGAAGAATGAATTTTAGGAACAAAACAGATGTGAAGAGTAGAATTATTATTCAGGAAGAAAGCTTCTGTCTAAGAGAGGGACAGAGGGGAATGCTAGTAGATTACCTGGGAAGTTGCCTTTTCCAGAGATTTTATAGGGCAAACCTATGTGGTGAGGCGGGTCTAAGGTACAAACCATGGGAAGTCGCTTAGATGGGCATGAGGTGGGACAATGCAATGGTCAGCCAATGATATTACAAGCACCATAGCTCAAATAAAATTTATTAAATCAGCATCAAATGGGGAAGGAAGTCATGTAGCAAGCAGGTATGAATACAGAACAAAGTCTCTTTCTGTTGGGGTTGGGATCATGACTTTTTGCAGGCTTTTAAGGTAATCAATACCTATGTAGAATATCGATCTCTGATACTCATCTTCAGGAAAGTATATGGTTGCATTTATTTACTTTTTTGTCTCGAGGTCAGGCCCACAATGAGGAGTATCTGCCTCTTTCAAAACTGCCAAGTCACCTTGTCTTCCACATTGTCCTTATGGTGTAGGCAGCTGAATTAGGTAGAAATATTATAGGCAGTCAAACAGGGCCAGGCCCTCAAGGATGATATGGAAAACAAGATGACATCGAAACTGTAAACAGACACGCCTCTGCTGTGGGCCAGATCTCAAGACAAGAGTAAACACATACAGCTACATACTTCCCTAGGAATAGGCATCATGGATTAATATTCTATGTAGGTATCAGTCACCTTGAAAGAGCCCAATTGAATCACTAACACAACCACCAACAAGAAGAGACTGGATTTAATATATTTTACCTGAGCAATAGTGCTTGTAATCTCATTGGTTGACCATAGTTTTGTCCAACCTCATGCTAACGTAAATGAGAACCTCTGTGTTCTCCACAACCTTATACCCATCTCACCGCATGATTTTCCTCTGTAAAAGTCCTTGGAAGAGACAACTTCCTGGGGTCCACTTACTTGGGACCCCCCCTTCTGTCCCTCTCTTATATAGGAGCTTTCTTTCTCCCAATAAATCTATTCTGCTCATTACTTCCATTTGTTCCTAAAATTCATTCTTTGGTTTTAGAGAACACGAACTCATCCTAGGTACTTTTCAGGTTGGGAGATCATTTTTCCCTTATATTATTTAGAGGCTACATGTATCATTTGGAGGTCATTCACCCAAGATCAGTTTTTTCTTCCTGTATCATATTAAGGGCCTAACCCTTTCTTACTGCCTATAATATTTTTATCTAATTTAGCTGCCTACAATAGTGGTACATTTTATAAAAGTAGTCCTAGCGAGTGGTCTTGCTCTCCTTCTGATGCAGAAAGAAAAAACTGATCTGGGGTGGATGACTACCAATAGGGAACTTCCAAATGATATAGGGAAAACTGATCTCCCCACCTGAAAAGTACCTGGGATGAGTTCATGTTCTCTAAAACCAAAGAATGAATTTTAGGAGCAAACAGAGGTTATAAGCAGAATATATTTATTAGGGGAAAGAAAGCCCCTGTCTAAGAAAGGGAGAGGAGGGGGGTCCTGAGTAGGTGGTCCCCAGGAAGCTGTCTCTTCTAGGGACTTTTATAGAGGAAAATGGCATGGTGAGGCAGGTCTAAGGTTGTGGAGAAGACATGGTTAGGTGGGTATGAGGTAGGACAAAACTGTGGTCAACTAACGAGATAAGCAGCATTGCTCAGGTAAAATTGATTAAAATCGGAATCCAGTGGGAAGGCAATGCATGTAGCAAGCAGACAAGGATACCACCTATTGGGCTTCGGCTCATGACTGTTTCCATCTTTCAAGGTGATTGATATTATTTAGCTTATCAATCCCTGATGCCCAACCTTAAGGAAGTATGTAGCTGCTTTTACTTACTCTTGTCTTGAGATCTGGCCCATGGCAGAGCAGTATCTGTCTCTAGTTGTAAAGTCACCCTGTCTTCCATGTCATCCTTGAGAGCCTGGCCCTGTCTGACTGCCTATAATATTTCTATCTAGTTCAGCTACCTACAGCACTTCCACCACATGAAGCTAGAAGAAGAACCCAACTGTATAGAAATTAGAAAGATGACATTGAAACTGTAAACCTGGCCTTGTCAATGTTGATCTCAGACTTCCAGGTTTGAGAATCATGAGGAAGATTTTTAGTTTTTATAAATTTCCCTGTCTACAGTCCTTCACTTTACACAGCCCAAAGGACCTATGATGCTACCTGTTGCCTTGTGCATTTCCTGGGTCACTCTCCACACTTCTTTATTCTGTTTCTGTGTTGCATTGTGTGCAGGTTCACTTACAGGGATCTGATTTTGTATTCTGTACTTATTTATCCACTTGTTTACAAATGTCTCCCTCACTAAGCTATAACATCCATGAAGAGAAACATCTGTATGCTCTATTCATTGATGAACTTTTAATGTTAAAGAAGTATCTAGTGCATAAAAAGCATGCAGCAAATATTACATTATAAAAATTAAGTCATAGCTTTTTAAAATGCTAGCGATTGACAAATGCCAGATATTTCCATGAAACATATTCAGAAAGTGAAAAAGAAAAAAGAAAAATCAGGCCAGATCCACCTTGTATCCGTAGCAAGCACATTTTAATATTTATCCTTCGAAGACTGTTTTAGTCATTCACTTGGAACAGTGACTGAGTGAGACTCTAGCTTATGTGTTCATTAAGAGCTGCTTCTACTTTCATGATGAGCATTCTCCTTGGAGTAGATGCTTGGGACTTCACTCCTGAGTTGCCTCCTGTGGATGTGCAAATGGGTCTCAAGGAAGAGCTGATTGTGAATCTGGTTCAGGAAGCCGGGCCACTGAGAGCTTGACTTACAGCCATATGATTTGTTGTTGTTTATAATATTTCTTCATTGTAGTATTTTAGAAATTTATGTTAAAGAATTTAAAAACTTTGAGAACATTAGAAATGACACAGAATTAAAAAAAAAAAAAAAACACACACACACACACAAGGTGATAGTATTGTAAGCAGCTGAATTAGATAGAAATATTATAGGCAGTCAGAAGGGCCAGGCCCTCAAGGAGGCACTATGGAAGACAAGGTGACTTGGCAACTTTGAAAGAAACAGACACACCAGCTTTGGGCCATACCTCAAGACAGAAATAAATTCAGCCACATGCTTCCCTAGGGATGGGCATCACTGACTGATATTCTAAATAGGCATCAGTCCCCTTGAAAGAGCCCAAAGGAGTCACTAACCCAACCCCCAACAGGAAGAGAACCCCTCCTGGATTCATGCCCACTTACTGTATGACTCACTTCCTCATGTGGTACTAGATTCAATCAATCTTACCTGAGCAACGTGCTTGTAATCTCATTGGTTGACCATAGTTTTGTTCCATCTCATGCCCACCTAAGAGTATTCCCATGTTCTCCACCACCTTAGACCCACCTACACTATAAAAGTCCCCTAGAAGAGATGACTTCCTGGAGACCTCCTGGTCAGGAACCCCCTGCTCAGGGACCTCCTCCTATCCCTCTCTTGGACAGGAGCTTTCTTTCCCCCCCCAGTAAATATATTCTGCTCTTCACCTCCGTTTGTTCCTAAAATTCTTCAGTTTTAGAGAGCACAACCTGGTCCCAATCTATCAGGTTGGGAGTTTCATTTTTCCCCTATATCATTTAGAGGTCTCTATACCACAATCATGCAGGAATAATAAGAGGAAGTTAAATTCAGGGCTGGGGTGGGAATAGAAGGAGGAGGTGGTCACTGGAAAGACAAGTTGTTGTCTTTTGGGACTCAGCCATACTGAATCCACACCATAATGATTTAACAGTTTATACTCAGGCCAGAATCTAACACCCATTTCTCTAAATATCGATCAATTTTGAAACAGGACCATTCCTACCATTCCTGCTGTCTCACTAATACATGACATAGACTCTTTGGGAAATTATTAAAGTTGATTTATATTTCAATCATCTCTCAAAGAGATATACTTTATATGTTATGAACTCAACTCCATTAAAAACTATTTCCACCTATTTCCTAACCAATTATCAACATTTTTCTCTTCTACTTTCTTTTCCAAATCAAGTTATCACCTAATCTGATGTCCTCCTCCAACTCCTTGCTTCCCATCGCATTCCCAGTGTCTTCCATCTTCATCACTCCAAAAAGCAGTCCTTCCAAATGTTAGGGATTTCTTGGTCACTATAAGGCATAAATTTTTTGTGCCTTGATTTTACTTTATCTCTCAAAAATATTTGATAGATGATATTAATCACTTATTTCTACCTGAAGTACCATTTTAATCTCCTAGTCATTCTCCTGGTCCTGTTCTGTCTCCCTTGTAAGATCATGCTCAGACAGCCAAGCACCAAATTTTAGTCTTCTTCAAGATGAATGCTAGGTCTTCTTCTGTCATTGTATTTATTCTTTCAAGACAACATCAGCAATTATCACTCATGAATAGATGAAGTGCACATTTTTATCTCTAGTATGGAGCTCTCTTCTTGAGTTCTGTTTGATATCTCCATTCATCAGCTGATCTACTCTCGTACATTTCTCAAAAATCTCCATAGACTCAATATAAGAAAAAATGAATTAATTGCTGTGGCAGAATGGAAACTATCACCTTCCATGGAGCTAATTAAGGAGAATTAAACAAAATGTTAATAAGGAGACTATTACCAAGAAATCAGCAGGGTTATGCAAACCAACTGAAACACTGTGGTGAAGGGATTAATTAAGGATAATATTTCTCTTGCTCTGTAACCTCTTGAGAATTTGCAACAGTTAAGCAAAAGCTAGAAAATGTAGGAACTTGTTGAGACAGATCATGACTGTTGTTTGCTTACTAGGGCATTGATGAAAGTGGATAGGGAATAGAATTAGCAAGACAAATGAATAAATTTTGACGCAATGTTCTCCCTATCAAAATGAGTTCTCTGCTAGCATTCCTATGGGGGAATGTCCATCCCTTCATCCTGTCTATCAAACCAAGCCTGGAAATTTCTTAAAAATCCACTATAGTTCTTTTTTTTTTTTTTTTTTTTTTTTTTTTTTTTTTTGTCTTTTTTTGAGACAGGGTCTCACTATGCAGTTCAGGCTGGCCTTGAGCTCACTTTTGTAGCCCAGGCTGGTCTCAAACTCACACTGATCCTCCTGCCTCAGCCTCCCGAGTGCTGGGATTACAGGAGTGCGCCACCACGCCCGGCTCACTATAGTTCTTAATAGGACTTCTTAGAGCAATATAGCACCAATTGCTTCCTACCACCCTACCTCAGATATACATATTCATTTCTTTCATAGCACTCACTACAGTTGAAAACTCATGCTGCATATAGAATTACTTCACTAGAGTAGGAAGTGAAAGGAACTTTCCATTCACCTTCTCCAATCTCAATATAGTGAGTCAACTACAGAACATATAGATAGGGAAAATGGTTAAGAAATGCGAGTTTTTAAAGACTCAGTGAAATTTAGAACTTCATATGTTCTCTTAAAATGGAAAGAGGGGATTATAGACAAGGAAGAGTAAATGATTCATGACAGAGATAAATGGATGGAAAGAACAGATGACGTAGCCTCAGGCAAATTCTTATCCTGTGATATGAGTCCATCTTCCCTGAATGATGGGATTCCTGGGAAAGGCAATGTGGACAATTAAATTCTCTTGAGAGAGTCCAGTTGCAAGACAGCTAAGAGAAAAGCCTCTGTCAGCACTTACTGGTCCCCACGGCCCTTCCATTTAAGTGAATTAGCTTCCCAAGCTTTCGTATTTCAGGTGGCATAGCTTCATCTCTCATACTACATTTATATTTCTCCCTAACCTGTGAACTCCAAGTTGGCAGAGACTAGAATTATTTCTGTTTACCATCACTTTTCCAACATGTCCCCACAGTCTTTAGAATAGAATAGGCTCTCAATAACATTTACTAAATGAGAGCATATTGAAACTTGCAGGAATATAGAGATTTTACAATCATATGATAACTGCTAACCTAACATTAGAACCCATTTAAAAATCTTATAAGAGTGACTCTCAGAGTGTAAACTCAGACATACAGGAAGATCTATTTCATTATTTCTCTTTAAACTCAATAAAATCGAACACTGAACTCTGCAAAATAAGCTTGGTAGACAATTTAGTCTTTTAAAGGTCCCTTACACCTCCAAGAATTGTGGCTGAACTAAGGTTTATGATATCTCCAATGATAGGAAGGGCCTCCAGTTTCTGGTTTATCATAGCTCTGGTGAAATGTCAGTCTGAATCTATAGTGATGTTGACATGTGGAGCTCTCTGTTCCTGTGCCCCTTGTGGCTGAACCACAAGGACCTATGCCTGCATTTAAGCCCTCAAAACCTGCCATGCCTCCCCTCAACACAATGATCACCACACCCACCACCCCCATTTTGGTTACCTTTTTTCATTGCTAAGACAAAATACCTGATATCAAAATTAAAGAAGGAAAGGTTTATTTATCTCTTGGTAGGTGGAGATTTCAGTTCATACTCGGCTGGCTCCAAGGCAGAATGGTACATGGCAGAGGGAAGCAGTTCATGACAGCAAGAAAAGAACAAAAGCAGATAGAGTGAAAAGGGAGAAGCAGCAAGGGCAAATCTCTTTCCTCCCTTACATTGTATGCAGGCTACCTGCCCCAGTGCAGGCACAGCATTCACACCTATAATCTCAGCATTGGACCACAAGTCAGTCAAGAGCTCTAGAAGACTACCCCATGACTGCATGAGGCTTTAGGGAAATATCTAGCCATTACACCCCTATTTTCCCCAATGCATTCTTATACTTGAGAAGAAGTCTGTGAGTTTGTACTTTTGCCACAACCTGCACTCTTCCATTGTAATAACACTGATAACCTTTCTGTCCTGCCTATCTTCCCTGTCTTCTAGTATCATAAAAAAAAAGGGTAGGGGGATTTTTTTTTCAGTGTATTCTCATCAAGGAGCTTAAGATATAGTAAAACTAAAGCTAGAAGGAGAAGTAGCATGCAGGCAACTTCTGCTCTGGCTGAACTTCTTTCTTGAAACATAGAGAGCTGTTTACTTTGAGGAAACTGATGTAGTATAGGATAAAACTTGAGCAAATTCCAAAATAATCATACTTCTCAAGTATGCTGCTACACTAATACTAATCCATCACACTTCACAGAGAGCTTTGGACAATTACTGTCATCTCCAGTGTTTAGTAGCATAAACCTAGATGAATAACTTCAGTTTTAGATAGCTTACCTAAGGTAAGCCCACTAGCATCAAAACAAGGTTCAACTTTAAAGTCTGACTTATCTGAGGACACTTTCTGGAGTCTAACTTTGGGAAAATGACTAAGGAAAGAATAATGGGTTAGCCCATGATGTTCATGCTGACCTAACGACAAGAGTGAGCAAGCTTTATTTTGAGAAGAAATACAGAGATTCTTTCACCTGAAAAAGCAACTTTCAACTGGGATCTTCCTGATGTAGAAGAAAGAACAGAAATAAGTTCGAAACATGAATTCTAACAGGGAATTTCGAAAGGGAAGCGCCCTCTAACTCTGTGCTCTAGGTCCAGGACTTTCCACCTGCGACTAATTCAACTTACTCCAAGAGGCAAGACATGCTTTGCACCAGTACTTTTGAGCAGGGATTTTTTTTTAATAGATTCCAAATGAAAACCCTTGTTCCCTTGAAGGGACAATCTCTTCTTTTAATGCCAAAGATTTACTGTTTGATGGAGGAAATTCTGTCAAAATATGGTTCCCATTCCATAGTCATCAGAAAACACATGGGAAGAATATATGGACTTCCTGGACACACACATACACACACGCACACATGCACACATACACACACATATGAATAACTTGCCTGAATAATTTGATGATGACATTTGGAATTGATCTCATACATATTAAACCCTCTGAAAAATCCATGTCTATGAAAAGAGATTTTAAATAGTGGGAAGCATTGTCTGCAAAGGTCAAATACACCCTCTTGTGGCAATGTGGCATATTTTATTTCCAGGTGATTTCTATAAGAGCTCATGAGATGGTATTTCAAACAATGAGTACTTGAAAATACCTTGTGTACTTAAAATGTACTTGTAATGTCTTTATACTGTCATATCAATGCCGTTTTAAAAATATTAATTATATCTGCCTTATTGATCCCCATAATCTTCAATTTTCAGATAAAAAAAAAAAAAACTGAGACTCAGAAGCTTTGCATGACTTCCCCGATGTGGCCTAGTTAGGTAGTAGAAAAATGAGGTGAAACAAAGACTTTGTATGACTTGCCTTTCAATCAAAACAACACACCATTGAGAAAGTTGAACCAATGATTCCAAACACTTACGAGGGCTAAGGCTGAAGAACTAATGAAAATTCCAAAGTTATGCGAATCTTGGAATTAAATGAAGCGATCACTACCCAGGCACAGAAAGACCTCCATCCATACCTCAGCTTTCCACATAGTGCTTGTTGCCCACCAGCTAATCAATTACACACCAATTCATCATCCTGCTTTGAGTGCTGATACCTGATCAACAGTCGCAGGAGCTGAGCAATGAGGACCAAGACAAGCAAGAATTTTTTGGCCTTGTGAAGAATAGATTCTGCCTGTACGTTAGTTTCTGTTACTGTATATTCAACTACCACTGATTCAGCAGGTAAAGAGAATACCCATTATGATATACAATTCTCCAAGTATATAATTCTCTACAGGCTCTGTTTAATGGTAAAATCAAGCTGAGTTAAGCTGTGCTCTAACCAAGAGATTCAGAAGACTCCACTTCCACATTTGCTATAGCATAGATATGTCCCCAAAAGTTCCTAGTTAGAAAGTACTTACCAAGTACATTTTACTGGTCTTGGGAGGTGGAATCCTTAAGAACCAACTAGGATTAGACACAATCATGGTAGTGAGTCCTGAGGATGGCATTAGTGGCTTTGTAAGAATAAAAAGAGGCCTGAGATTGTCTCGCCGGGTGATAGATAGCCTCTCCAATGTGAGGACACAGCAAGAATGCCCTCCTGAGATGCCAAGCAGAAGTTGGCACTGTGCTGCCAGATTTTCCCTGCTTCAGTACTTTAGGATCATAGAATTTCAGGTTTTATTTTGTTTTTGTCCTTTTGAGACAAGGTCTTACTATACAGTTCAGGCTGACCTAGAGCTCACTTTGTAGTCCAGGCTGGTCTCAAATTTGGAATGACCTTCTTGCTTTAGCCTTCCAAATGCCAGGATTAAAGACACGTGCTACCACACCTAGCTCAGCCTTAGTTTTAATAAACACCCCGGTGTCGTCATTGGATCTGGATATCTTCCACGAGCTCATGTTTTAAAGGATTGATCCTCAGCCCATGAAGCTACCAAGAGGTAGGGGAACCTTTAAGAAGCAGAGCCCAGCAGAAGATGTTTAGGTCATCAGAAGTGTGCTCTTAAAGGAGATAGAGGGACCCAACCCCTACTCTTCCTCTCTTTTCCCTTTTTCTGCCTTGAAGCAAGTAGCTTGCTCAACTACACACTCAGAAAATGATGAGCTTCTACAGGCCCAAAGCAATGGGGCCTACTCATTATAGACCAAAGCTGTGAACCAAAATATACCTTTCTCTTCACAATTTGATTTAACTCAGATATTTGTTATAGTTCCTGAAAGCTGTCTCATGTCCCCCCTCTCTGCCATTGTGTTATAGCAACAGAAAATTAAATAAGTCAACATTACCCAAGGTTGTGAGACTGAGGTGTCCTGTTTATTGGTAGCTGTATTGCAGGGACCTCTAGGTCTTATACAGCATCCTTCTCACAGTCCCTTTGTTCGCAAACCAACAATGGCACGCACAACGCTTTTCATGATTTCAGTCCCTATAACTTTGTTTTCAGGGCTGGCGAGATAGCTCAATTGTCTAAAGCGCCGACTTAGGTAACCACAGGGACTGCAGTTTGATCCCTGGCACCATATGCTGCACCCCCAGGGCAGGCTGAGCAGGCCATAAATAAATAAATAAATAAATAAATAAATAAATAAATAAATAAATAACTTTTTCAGGCCAACCAGAGAAAACTCTGATTCTGATAGGTTCATATCATAATCAGGTTCAAAATAGATCAGGTTCACCAAGCTACTTAGCCTCTCGTAGAACACTATCATCTAACCACAGGAATGAATTGCCACAGTATTTCCAGGTTCTGCCTACACTCAAGGAATCATACAAAGGCAAATGTCACTCTTAGACATCTGCCTTCAACAGTGGGCAACAGAACAATGAAACAAAACCATAATGTTTTGTCATAAAGGCTAAGAAAATAAAGATGATGTAATGAGATAAAGACCTGAATAAAGACAACAAGCTAGCTTCACTGTAGACTTCAAGACTATAAGACCCCAAGAGCACCGTTTTTATTTCTTTTTTTTTTTTTTTTTTTTTTTTTTGTCTTTTTGAGACAGGGTCTCGCTATGCAGTTGAGGCTGGCCTTGAGCTCACTTTTGTAGCCCAGGCTGGTCTCGAACTCGCACCAATCCTCCTGCCTCAGCCTCCCGAGTGCTGGGATTACAAGCATGCGCCACCATGCCCGGTTCTTAGAGCACCGTTTTTAGAAAAGCCCTGCCATGGGATAAAATTGAGAGTACATGGAACGGAAAGAAGCTCAGCAAGGGAGAAAGTATTCAAGGTAGAGCTGCAGAAGTGAGCCCAGACTAAATAGGGCAGTAACTCACAGGACTTGATAGGGAGTTTGAATCTACCTTTAGTGTGTCTGATACCCTTTTTATCATTTTAAACTTGAGACTAGTATGATTTGACTTATACTTTAAAATATGACTTTAGATAGTAGGAGGAAGGATTGTAGACAAACCATAGAAACAAAACAAATAGTTGAGGACATGAAAGAACTCAACAGGGCAATGGTGGCAACTGGAGCTATGCTGGAGGGAATGAGGAGGGCTATTCCAAAGTTGCACTGGGAGCTATGACTGGCAGGACTTTCTGATAGACTGTTAAGTTCATTGACAGATGTCATCACTCAAAATTGGGATTTTGCCTACTTTAATCAACACAGATGTAATAGCTTGAGTAGTAAATACGACCAGGTACATAAGCAAGAGAATCAGTTGGAACCCAAACAAGCATGAGAAGAGGCATCCATAACTGGGGACTGAACTGAGCATAGTGGAGACTTTACCAGAACACGAGGCAGAGAGGACGCTGCCTGCCAGCCTTGTGCATAAAGCAGGTATCAGAGAAGGCTGGGCTGTAGGTAAAGGAAACTCCTTATGCCAGACAGTCTCCTCTCACCTGAGTCTGCCTCTAGACCACAGAATGTGCATAAGCAAGGACAACTCTGTGTGTGTGTGTGTGTGTGTGTGTGTGTGTGTGTGTGTGTGTGTTAGTAAGGATGAAATCCAGGGCTCTGCTTGTGCTGGGCAGACACTGCATTGCTGAGCTGTTTCTCCTGCTCCTTTTTTTAAATGTATTTAGCTATTGCAGGATCTCACTGCACTGCTCAGACTTGTGGTGATCCTCTTGCTTTCAGCCTCCCCAGCAAGGGGATCACAAGTATGCACCACCACATCCTGACTCTGGCCAGCTCAGTGTGCCCTAGGGGTGCAGCTGGTGTAGCATGTGATGCCAGGATCAAACCATGGTCCTTGTGCTTGGCTAAGCTTGCCGAAGCAGATTCTGTAGTCCACTGAGTTATCTTACCATCCCTCCTGCTCTATTTTTTTTTTATTTTGTGATAGGATCTTATTCAGTGCTCCAGGTTAGCCTTGAACTCCTGCCTCAGCTTCCAGCAGATCCAACAATAGAGGAATGTACTATCACACCCAGTAACAATTTTAGGTATAATCTGCTTCTGGAAGATCTCAAAAGTTATCATTACATACAAATCTGACCCAAACTGTAACTAAATCTGTGAGGAAGTCTTGGTAATGAGAAGACAAAAATCTTACCTAGGGCCGGCTACATAGGTCAGCAAGGAATGGGGTTCAACCCCTGGTGTGCCATGCCGGCTCTACCCCTGGGGCATACTGAGATGGTGACTGAGACTGGGCATAGTGACATGCATCTGTAATCCAACCACTTGGGAGGCTGAAAATGAGAGGATTACAAGTCTGATCTGTGCAGTGACAACCTGTAGACCATGTACTAAATACATTTTTAAAAAAAATCTTACCTCTATGAGAGCATATGATCCTAAAGGAGAACAATATGAAGAATTGAGGCAAATTAGTTCATTCCACTGTAGCTAAGAGAAGAAGATATTTTGAACAACTTTATATTCTCTGAGACATTTAAGATGTAACTGTATTAAAAAAAAAAAAAAAAAACTAGCTGGGTATAGTGGTGCACAACTGTAATCCCAGCACTTGGGAGTCTGAGGCAAGCTCGACACCAGCCTGGGCTACAAAAATGAGCTGAAGGTCAGTCTGAATTGCATAGCAAGACCTTGTTTCAAAAAAAATAAAATCATAAAATACCATGGACATTTGCAATCTCCCTTCACTGTATGAAATATACAGTCACACAAAAGCACACATGAGAGGTTTTTTTTTTTTTTCCTTTCTGGAATTACTCAAATAAATATTGGCATTATCTACCTGTTCTATTCTATTATGCTCAGCCATAAAACCATTTCAGCCCTTTTTCTCTTCTTAAGACATTAGCTCCATAAGGATTCCACATCTGTTCATATTCTTTTAACTCTTCTTATATCATTCAGGAGTTATTAGTTTAATAAGGGATCTTCTGTGGCCTCGAATTTTAAAATACAATGGTGTACTTTTTGCACAAAATAATCCCTTAAAATTCCTTTCATCTCTTCATATTTATATCTCCTTTCTTGTTACTAACGTGGTATGATGTTGCTTTCTTTTTGTGTCGTCAAAATCAGCAGAAAAATACCTAGTTTAGTCATCCTTTCATGTGCCAACTTTTGGTTTCATTTATCTTTTCAACTCTTCTTTATTTTCTAGCAAATCAACATAAATGCAAGCTTTTTATCTTTATGAATCTCCACCCTTCACTTTGTTGTATTTGTTTTGTAGTTTCTTATTTGTGCTGTTATATAATTTATCTGGGGTTTTTTATCACTTTCCAAAATTAAAGATTTTATATATATATATATATATATATATATATATGGTTTTCTGTGGATGTTAGTTTTGTCCCATGGGATTTGGTAATGGAATATTTTCTTTTTTATGACTTTTAAGAAAAAAATCACATATGATGTTTTGGAATATTTTTGAATGCCTTTCAAATTATACAAAATTCATTCTTGGTCTACTTTTAAGTTTTTCTCTGTTTTATTGGCTTATTATGGAAGAATGATTTTTATGAACTTTATGCTTTGGAAGAGTTAATAAAGCTTTCTTCTGGTTAAGTACAAAACCTGGAGGCCTAAAAGCCTTGAACTTTTACAAGTATTTCTAAAAGGCATAAGAATGGAATCACATTTTCTCCCCAGAGCCATGTTCTCTATATTGCTGGATACATACTGAAAAACCTAATTTAGATTGTATATTACTTTATAGATTTACTCAAATTTTGTATAAAAATCTACTTATATTTTGTTATTTGACTTGTCAGGGTTACATTAAAATATATTTATATTTATATTTATATTTATATTTATATTTATATTTATATTTATATTTATATTTATATTTATATTTGTGGGACCAGAGTTTGAACTCACAACCTTGCACTTGCAAGGTAGGCACTTGTGCCACGGAGCACAAGTTCCTAAAATTCCCCATTATAATTGCATTTTACAAGTAAATCTCTTTAGGGCAGGTGAGATGGTTCAACGGTCTAAAGCACCTATTTACAAAAAAGGTTAGGCAACCTTAGGGACCATGGTTCAATCCCTGGCACCACATGCTGCATCAGCTCCACCTCAAAGGCAGGCTGAGTCAGCCATAATACAACAACAACAATAAATAAATAAATAAATAAATAAATAAATAAATAAATAAATAAATCTCTTCCTGGTTGTGCTTGAATCAGCTGAGAGAGGCTGAGGCAGGAGGATTACTATGAGTTCATGTCCAGCCTGCGCTACATAGTGAGTGAAGGTCAGTATGAACTATGCATCACAGCTCTATCTCAAAAAATGAAAAATAACTTAAAAATTATTTTGACATTTATTTCTTCAGACATTTATGCTTATCAACAAACATAGTTTCTCTAAACAAAAACAAAACCATATTCAATAATGGGACATGAAGTAAAAATATACACGTAAAAATAAAAATACTACAAGAAGAAAGAATATAGCACTAAAGACTTTTCCAAATAAGGCTACAAAGACACAGCCCATAAAGACATTTTTGACTACAATCCCCGCCCCAACCCCAAACCAGGGCTTGAACTCTGGTCCTTGCACTTATTTTACTGAGCTATCTCCCATTTCAAACACCAAAAATACCTATAAATAAAGTCAGAAGGCATTAAATGCTGATGAGTGTAATGATGTAGGTTCCTAGGAAACTCCTCTTGGCACATGGATACACCCTGCATGCCCCATACCACAATGAGGCTTTTTCCTTCTGACCACTGAATTTATCAAATTAGCTGAAGCCTGTGTTAATCACTTTTCCATCACTACATAAAATGCCTGATACAACTCAATTTATAAAGAATAAAGGTTTATTTTAGCTCCCAGTGTTAGAGATTCCACTTCATTATCAGTTGGCCTCATGGCTTTTGAGCCTTTAGTGAGGGAGCCTGGAGCAGAGCAAAGCACTCATCTCATGGCCAGGAAGAGAGAGAGAGAGAGAGAGAGAGAGAGAGAGAGAGAGAGAGAGAGAGATCCATAAGCCCCATCTTTTAAAGATACTACTACTTCCCAATAGTGTCAAGCTGAGAACTAAACCTCTACAATGGGCCTTTGACGGACACTTAACCTCCAAATCTATAAATCCTGTAGGCCTTAAATATACAACTATCTTACACATCTTGATTAGCAAAAGTTCTAATTTATGTAGCCATACTACTTGTGAAATTTAAGGGAAGAATGGTCTTCATTACAGTCATTTCAAAGAATGAATGAATCCATATGCCTAACAAGTCCAGCCTCTGAATATGTACCAGTCTCAGAAAAATCATGGACAGCTTACAGTTACAAAAACCCCATAAAATTAAGGGTTATGTCAAGAACACACGGGGACAACCCAACATGCACCACGTTCCTGATAATGACTTTTCAGCCAGCTGAGAATTGTTGCCAGAAGTGCTAAGGAAAACTCAGACCTTCAAAAATATGTTTTGTAATAGACAGACAGACCTTGGAATATACAGATCTTCCAAAAACATATTTAAAACTCTTTTCACTGTAAGCATAGAGAAAAGTTGTAACCCGTTACTCATTCTTATATTGGCAATTAGTATAGATTAGATGTGGTTCATACCTCAAGGGCTCACATATTAGAAATGTGGTTGCTCATGTGGTGGGACCTTTAAAAGGTGGGGTCTAGTGAAAGATCCTTAGATCTTGGGAGTGTGACCTCAGAATAGTTTAAGGGAACCTTGGCATTATAAGAGTCAAGAAAACTTGACCCTGACCCCAGAACCACTGTCTCTCTTCCTGGCTGGCCGTGTGACCTCTCCCTTCTTAGAAGCTCCCATCACTATGATGCCATCTATGCTAAGATCCTCGCCAGAGCTAATCTGATGTTAGTGCCATGCCATTAGACCTCCAGAGCTGTGAGCTAGAGAAGCCTCTTTGCTCAATAGAGGTATTCAGCCTCTAGTATTTTCTTATAATAGAAAATGGACAACTCCAAAGATCCTCTCCTTTCTCTCTTCCTGCGAAGAAATAAGATGACATGAAAGCCTTTATTTTGTGTTCAAACTTGTGAGTCTGGTTTCTCCATGTGAGTTATAGGAAAGGTGAGATGTGTCCTTAGGGGCACTGGTGCTGGCTAATATATCTGTAATCAAACTAACAAAACTAGTAAAACATTGAAAACTAAAATAGCAGGCAACTGGCTGATATCCCCAAATGGAAAAAGCACCCATAAATAAAATTTTTAAAAAGTCACTAGAAAACTGGGCAAAGTTTAAAGCATGCAGTCCATGCAGAGAGAAAATATAAATGAACAGTAAGTGTATTTAAAAATTCTCAAAAAAAAAGAAAAAAAAAAAAAAAAAAAGGGCCGGGCGTGGTGGCGCACGCCTGTAATCCCAGCACTTGGGAGGCTGAGGCAGGAGGATTGGTGTGAGTTCGAGACCAGCCTGGGCTACAAAAGTGAGCTCAGAACCAGCCTCAACTGCATTGCAAGACCCTGTCTCAAAAAGACAAAAAAAAAAAAAAAAAAATTCTCAACTTAACTTATAGGCAAGAATATACAAATAAAGCAACAAAATTGGCTTATGGCCACAGAATTGGCATAAATTGAATAAAACATGCTATCAGATGCTGGGTGACATTTAAATACATGAATATTCATGTATTGTTAATAGAAGCATAAATTACTAAATCTTTGCAAATATTTTAGTGAAACTTATTGAAAGTTAAAATATATAAAGGCTTATTCCTATAATTTCATATTGAGAGACCTAAATTTAAAAATGGAAACACTTGTGAAATGATAAATACAATGTATTGATTGCACTATTTTCTACAAATTTTCTTAGATCCCATCATCAGTTGGAGGACTGCTTAAAATAAACATGACTTACTTGTGTTGGAGAACAATTATCAGTTACAAGAAAGTACTGGAATCTGTATCTGTTGGCGCACAAGCTCTCTCAAGAATACCTTAATGCATTAATTAACTTTAAAAAACTAAAACAAAAGAAATGACAGACAAATATATTACATAAGACAAAAGAAATAAGATATAACAATATGTAGAAAAATAATTGTATATTCATAGCAATGTATCTTCATATACATTTGTGTGCACAAGAATATACTCATTGGTAATCTTTGAAACCCTCAAGGATTTTCAAGAAATTTTTTTGAAGTAGCCTTTAATATTTTAGAAATCATTTCATCTTTATAGTTTTCTAATATTGTTTGAAGCACAAAGCAATAAACATGTTTTTATAATACAAAGCTGTTTTCATATAAATAAAGAACTTATGGAGAATTTGTAAATCAACTTAGAGAACAGTTGACATTTTTGCAGTATGTTTTTCCTGTGTCGGATAACAGAAATTATTCCATGGACTTGAGACTCTGCTTATTGCATCTCAGATAGGTTCTATAGGTTTTCTTCTCTTTTTTTATTTTTTATTTTATTTTTTTTTTTTTTTACGGAGGTAATGAGCAGAATATATTTATTGAGGGAAAGAAAGCTCCTGTCTGAGAGACACAAGGTGGGTCCTGAGTGGGTGTCCCACTCTTCTCTTTTTTTAGTACAAACTTTTATTCTCAATGAGCTAAGACAAAGTGGCTGTATATCTATCCTAACTCTCTTGTGTATATATATATATATTTTTTTTTCTTTTTAAAGTTTCTAATACTAGGAGAAAATATCATACCATGTCTTATAAATAGATTATAAGTCAGAGATATAGTATGAATCACAAAACAAAAAAGTATAAGTAAACAATTTTCAGAAAATTAATTAAAATTAAATTAAATATTTACAAACAATATTCCAAAATTCAAACCAAGTCGTGAGTCCAACTTAGAGGCCAGAATGTTGTGTATCATATGTATGAAATGTATGAATCTGTAATCAATTCAGACTACTTATATAGTATTTGAGTAGGTTAATATATACAAAGATATCAACTAAGAAAATTTTCCATGGTAGTAAAGAATTACTTAGAATGAAACATAACACAAATACTTCAATGGCAAATATATGAGCAGAGCTTCTCACAGTTCCTAGGATAGGATGTCGCCCAAAGTTCTAGTATGCTGTGTACATGGACAGTGTCCATGATGATTACTTGTGGCCAGGTGTCACTTGTGGGACTGAGCTACTACTATTTCCTTGATATCCACTCTGTAGAACCAGACAGAATCATGACCCGTAGGGTGCAGGAAAAGTCTGTTTGTAGAATATGTTGATGGATATATTCTGCTGCTGTATACAAAAGAATAGGTGAAAAACTGCTCTTGTATACCTCTTTTTCTCCTGTGCTTAATTGTTTGCTCTATTTGGTGAGTTCTTTCCATTCTCCTTCATGGAGTTATAGTCATTTTGATCACTTTCTAAAATATCTTTTAGTAAACTGTGCAGGGTTGGCTTTGTCATCATGAAATTCCCTTTCTTTCTTTCTTTCTTTGTTTCTTCTTTCTTTCTCTTTCTTTCTTTCTTTCTTTCTATTATGGCTGACTCAGCCTGCCCTTGGGGTGGGGTTGGCACAGCATGTGGTGCCTGGAATTGAACTGCGGTTGCTGCCAGTGCCTAAGCTTGCCTAAGCAGGTACTTTAGACTGCTGAGTTATCTTGCCAGCCCATGAAATTCTTTAGTTGTTCTTTGTCATAGAAGTATTTCACTTCTCCATTGAACTTGAGAGTTTTGCAGAGTGTAGCAGTCTGGGCTAGAATTGGTTTTCTTGTAAGACTTGAAGTACTTTGCTCCGTGATCTTCTTGAATTGATGGTTTGTGAAGAAAAACCTACCATTATTTTGATGGGTTTTCCTTTAAATGTGATCTGTTTCTTTTCTCTAGCAGCTTTAATATACTGTTCCTGTGAGGTTCTATAGTTTTCTTCATGGATTCATCAGTATTATGTATATCATATTGGTTATGTTTATTAGGTCTGTTTTAAATTTAACTTTCAGCTAACTAGTAATAACATAGAGTAAGAAGATTGAACTCAATGTATTTCTGAGGGACAGTCTGCCCGAGAAGACCTGACATCTTGGTTTTGTGATTTACATCAATAAAGACACCTTTGACATCTTGCCCATCACAATAATACTCACGGTTTGTCTCTGAAAGATGGTCTTTCTCCTGTTCAGAAAGCATCCTGTGGTTTCTGATTAATAAGTTTTATAGGAATCTTCCAAAACTTTTTAAATATACATGAAGAATTTCATCTAGCTTTTTCTGCCTATTAACACAAGACATTATGACTATTCTATTTCTGGGTTTCTGAGAAAATAAACAAACAAAAACAAACTCCTAAATACAAATGGCCAATAAAGACATTTTTGAGAAATGTTTAAAAAAAAAATCCTTATCCCTTCCAGATGTAATATTCTTTTACACTTGATCTTAGCCATAAGGCCAAGAAGCGATGTAATATTCTTTTATATATTGATTCTATTGGGTTTTTTCTTAAAATTTCCCCTAATACTTGCTTAAACGTTATTTTTATGTGCAGTT
Organism: Myocastor coypus; assembly: GCA_004027025.1. Taxonomy (NCBI): domain Eukaryota; kingdom Metazoa; phylum Chordata; class Mammalia; order Rodentia; family Myocastoridae; genus Myocastor; species Myocastor coypus. The sequence continues at coordinate 11,830 of PVJA010010628.1, read as the reverse complement.
TTCTGATTTAATAAGCTATATTTGTCAGAATTTCTTAGGTATATTCTGCTAATTTCAGCGAATGCACTGGAAAGTTTCTACTATTTATTGTTTGCTTAAATGTTTGAGTTATATAAGAACTCTTTAAAAGGTCTGCTAGGCATTAAGTTTCTGCATTACTCAACCATTTTGCATGGCTGTTATAGGCTACTTTTATAATCTAACAGAGTGGGTGCTTTAAAATACAAATTATGTTCAAGAAGACTAGTGATAAAATGAAATATAATGATAAATGAGAAGTGAGTTTTAGAAATCATCTGCATGAAATAATTGCAAATAGCTATAAGCACATACATTCAAACAAACTAGACAGATACATAATATAAAACTAACAGAAGTTATTTCTGGAAAACAGTGACTTTCGGCTTGTTTTTTCTTTTCCTTTGATCCTTCTTGCACAAGACTCTAGTCTTCTTCACCATGCACATATAGTGTTTTTTGCACTAATTTAAAAATCTGTGATTTAGGGGCCAGGGAGATAGCTCTGCGGTACAAGTGCCTGCCTGGCAAGTGCAAGGTCATGAGTTCAAACCTCGGTCCCACAAAAAATAAGTAAATACATAAAATAAAATTGGTGATTTGTTAAAGATGTGATGCTCCTAAAAGTAAGAGCTAAGGCTCAAGAACATCAATGGTACTTTTTTTCCCCTTTCGAGTACTGATGACTGAAGTCAGAACCTTCCCACTGAGATCCACTCCTATCCCTTCTATTTTCTTCTTTTGAGATGGATCTCACTAAGTCATTAAGTGTTCCAGGCTAAGCTCAAACTATGATTCTCTCACCTCAACCTCTGAAAGTGCTGGTATTAGTGGCATGGAACACTATGCCTGGCTAACATGTGCTTTTGCACACAGTAGGATGCTAACAAAAACATACTTTTAATGAGAACATGGACTGTGTTGTTTGCCTTGGTTTGCCTCATATGATTTGGCCATATTTTTTCCCTTTGTATTCCTACTATTGGGACATAAATGTGTCCCCCCAAGTGTTCATGTGTTGCAAGAAGAGGTGGAAAACCTTTAATAGGTAAAGCATGGTGGGTTTTGGTTGGGTCACGGGGGACCTGCCCTGAGATGGCTATGGTTGGACCCCAAGTTAGTTCTCATAAGAATGAGTTACTATAAAAGAACTCTTCTTGTTTTTGGCTTCTTGTCTCTAAACTTGAAGTGTTATTCTCTCTCTCTCTCTCTCTCTCTCTCTCTCTCTCTCTCTCTCCTTCTTCCTCCCTTGCTCCCTCCCTTCTTCTGTCTCTACCATCATGATTGCCTCATCAGAGTGAAGCCATTGTAAGTGTCATGCCTTTGAACCTCCATGACTGTGAGCCAAATAAAGGTCTTCCTTATGAAATACCTATAAACAAAAAACAGACTAATGCAGATAAGAAAAGGAAATTTAAAAAGAGTGGAAAGCCACAGGCGTAATAAGTTCTTAGAGGAGAGAGATCCGCTAAACCTAGTGGGTGCAGTAGCCAACCAGAGAAAAGTTCCAGCACCCCTCATTAATTCATTTTGTAGAAATGAATTAATGAAAAAAAAGTGGACCACTTAGAAAAATGCTGCCTCAGTTGTCAGTTGCTCAGTACAGAAGTAAAATCACAGACCTTTTGAGGGGACATTGAATACAGACTTAATGCAGCGCAGACCCCTCCACCACACCTGTTTCAATTAGCGCCTGTGAGTTCCTCCGATTCTGGACTCACTGCATTCAGAGCTTCCCCACTCGGTCTCCTCAGAGGCCTCTCCCAGACAGTAGGTGCATGTGAACCTTGCTGGAACATAGTTGCTGAGACAATGCGTAGGAATGGGAGTGCCTATTGATCTCTGTTAGCTTGTTTCTGCCTGGTGTCCAAACATCACTAACCAGGTCGTAAATTCTGCACAACCAACTGCAAACCTTCATGTTGACAGTGAAGTAAACTCATTTTCCTGAGGGTCAGAGAGGATCTTGATTGTTTGCCCGTCTATACACACACACACACACACACACACACACACACACACACACACTCCAGGTTGACCCATCTCTGACTTCCATGTAAATGCAATTACTCACATAATTGTATGACACGGTGCCAAGTCATCTTAATGTACAGGAGTGCATGTAAAGCACATTGATCTGCCCACTGCACCTGCAGTTCTGCCCCCCTGCTTCCTCTTCAGTGGATGAATGGATGCTCTTCTTTATCTTATTTCTATTCCTTTTTTTTTTTTTTTTTGAGGGGATGGGGTACTGGCAAATTTCTAAACCTGTCTCCTCCCCAAGTCTACCCCTACATCTCTCTCAGATGCCCTCTGCTGTGTTCTGCCTCTCCTGCAGCAGATCCTGCTGTCACCCAATGATAAGCTCACCAACCACAGTAAATGGGAGCTCTTGAAATATTAGTAATCATATCAACAGGTAGCATTTAATACTTTCTTCTGTCCTAAGTCTTTGATATTTCTTTCCTTTATGACACTATGTAGGTAGTTTTTCATATTTATATCTTTTTGTCATTCTGTAAACATTCTACATAATATTTCATTCTACAGACTTTATACTTAAAATATTTATATCATTTTTTACACTAACCCACAGGTAGAGTCTATCACTATTCCCATTACACTGATGTCTAAATTGAGGTTTAAAAAGATTTATGAGCCTGCCCAAGGCCAACAGCTAGTGAATGGAAAGCACTGGTCATAACTCAGTGCTGGGCACAGAAGATAGGCATCTCTAATCTCAAAATGCAAACTTCAAAATCCCCTCAAATCTGACTTCATGGAGCAGTCCACACCAAAAGGCAGGCACACAAAACATATTGTTATAGCAGTCTTCAACTTTGTATATAAAGTGTTCATGAAAAGTAAATAATTTTGCATTGAGACCTAGACTCTACTCCCATGACATTTCATTATGTCTATACAAGTATTCTGATTTTTTTATAGCTGTCTTGTTTATTTTTTTTTACTGTTTTATGGGGTTGAATTTTTTTATTTTTATTTTATGAGAGGCTTGTTTTGTGTTTTTGGTGCCCAGGACTGAACCCAGGGCTTCTAGCTTGCTCACTAGGCAAGCATTCTACCATTGAGCCAAATACCCAGCCCCTGATTTTTTTTTTTAGTACAGGGTCTAGAGGGTCTCATTACACAGATGGGACTTGCAGTGACCCTTCCTGTTTTTCAGCCTCCCAACTGCCTTCACACCCAGTCTCATTTGCCCTCTCAGCGTGGGCACACTGGGAGCAGGACTAGGATGGCAAGCCAGGAATCAAATCCTCAGCCCCTGAGCTATCTGCTCAGCCCTAAATATTCCAAATTTTGAAAAGTTCAAATCCTGAAATCCTTAGTTGAAATGGACTTACTGGTCTTATAGCCCCATGATGTTAAGAGCCTGCAAAGACACAGAAGATACCTAACTTGCGCATGTTCACCACAAGTGCCACATTTCACAATAACACATTTATTTGCCTGCTCACTCACTAATTCAATTGTCTGAATCATCCTCTTGACCATAAAGTCCATGAGAACTTTGTTGCCTTGGCATTTCTGGTGCCCCACTCAGTAAGAAGTGAGGAAGGAAAGAACAAAATGAGTGTATGAATACAGTACCCGTAGCCCTCCAAATGCAATTCTGCTCTCACCTCGACAGCTTAAGGCTAACACTCTGCCATAATTGTTGTTTAACAGCTTTTTAGGCACTGAGTAGAGTGAACGTTTGCTTTTGTTGCATCTCCCTGCTCCAGGTCCATTAAATGATGTACTGTTGCTGAAAATACGACAGAGAAGTCAACACTCACTCATTTTCTGAAGAATAAGTTCTTCACAAAAGAATGAGCCTCCTACAAGCCTTCTCCTCCCTGGAGCTTTGATTTTTGGAGCTTTGATTTAATTCGTCAAAGAAAGAAAGAAAGAAAGAAAGAAAGAAATGTGACACTTTATTTATCCTCAAGTATCCTGAAGTAAAAATCTTTTACAATTTTTCTTTTCCTTTCTTAACACCATGATATTATCTTAGACCCTTACCACACATCAAGACTGTGCAAATAACCTTCTCTGCATAAATCAGAGGGTCTCAAATAGGGGCGTTTGACAGCGGATCAGTAACACATCGCCTTCTCCTTCTGCCTCTGAGAGACAGTGAAGTCTGGAGCTCTACACTGACCTTAGCATTGCCAGCACAGGCAGATCCTGAGATCTGTGGGCCCCTTGGCTGACTCCCGTTTCCACACTAGCTGCTGCCTGTCACTCATTTCTGAAGGCTATTTTTTTGGCCAGTCTTTATTTTGGCCAAGTAGAACTTGGCTTGTTGAAGAATATAGGAAATTGTGCATTTTAAACATCAGACTGACAGGGAGCTGTGCAACCCCAAAAGATTACATTTCGCGTAAATCTGTTTCCACTCAATCCTAGCCAGCATAAGCCCACTCACTGTTCACATTTCGTGGCCATACTCACCATCCTGTGGAGATGTCAGGTACTGCATGTATTAGGATCAAATCCTTGAAAACTCTGGATTGAATTGGCTTATAATGAATTCCACAAATAGTTTTTGACCCACTTTGCTTTTTGTCTGTGAATGAAGCTAGATCCAACTGGCTGGGGTGGTAGTGAAACTGAGATATCAAGATTAAAGTGAGGAGGAAAGGCTTGCTAAAATCCATAACTGGTCATTTCCCTTGAAAATGTCGAGCAGGGGAAAGCCTTAGAAAGGGTACTTAACAGTTCTCTGAACTTGTTTACTATAACATAAATGCTGGTCGGATCTATGTTGAGTGGCTCCTTGCCAGAGCCTAGGACTTTCACACATATTTCACCATTGCCCTCAGTCACCCAGACTTCTATAACACAACCAATATTCATGATTACCATTTTTGTTAAATGATAAAACACGTTTTATGGCCCACTGAGATAACTCAGAGGAATAAAGCACCTGTTTAGGCAAGCTTAGGCAAGCAGAGGGACCACAGTTTGATCCCTGGCACCACAAGCCACACCAGCCTCAACCACCCCCTGCCCCCCACCCCACCCAGGCACATTGAGCCAGCCAGAGTCAGGCCACTGTGCCACACCTGTGATCCCAGGACTGGGGAGGCTAAAACGGGAGGATCACTGTGAGTCTCAGCTGTGTAGTGAGACCCTGTACCAAATACATTAAAAAAAAAAAAAAAGACAAAAAAAGCCTTTTAAAAATTCCTCACTGAGGGACTGGGGAGATAGCTCAGTGGAATAAGTGCTTGCCTGGCAAGCACAGGGTCCTGAGTTCAATCCCTGGTACCATAAATAAATAATCCCTCACTGACTTCCAGACTCTCCAAGCTTCAGGATGATGTATAAAGTCCACTTGGCTGTCCATGGTGGCTCTAGCACTCTAGAACCTTCTAGAACTTCAAGAAACTTAATCTGCAAATATGTGAATACAGAAAATGAAAATATACCTTACAAAAACATTTTTGTCCATTCTACAACTTGCAAGCTAAGAATTATGAGCAGTAAGGCAGAAGCAGAACATTTGTGATAGATTTAAATCTCTTTTGGGAGATGGGAGCAAGATGACAATTTCAGCAGGCAGCATGGGCTGATTTCGCCAAAGAAAACAGCACTTGCACCCTTTTTTGCAGAAACCATCAGTGTTTGGGAATGATTCTAAGGAGGAAATGGAGGAGGAAAAGGAGCAGGAGGAGAAGGAGGAGGAGGAAAAGGAGGAGGAGGAAAAGAAGGAGGAGGAAGAGAAAGAGGAGGAGGACGACAAGGAAAAGGAGGAGGAGGCCTCTGTGAGTGAAAGCCTTCAGAGGGAAGCTGCGAAGATGTGGAGCAGGAAACAGACCAAACTGGAGATGCAGAGGGCCCTTGCAGAAGATTCCACTGTATATGAATGTCACAGCACTTAAGAGAAGATGCAGAAAAGAAAGAAAGTAGTTCCAAATTACTTTAGAAAAAAGATAGAAAGCCCAAGTATATCCACAACTTAGTAGAAGCAGTTGAGATCAGAAAAAAAAAAAGGAACAGGAAAAAAGAATGGAAAAGAAAATACAGAGAGGGCCGGCCAAATAGCTCAGTGTATTAAAGCGCTTGTAAGCAGGCACAGGGGCTGGAGGTTTGATCCCTGGGCCTACCGGCCCTGCCCCTAGGGTGCACTGAGAGGCAACTGAGACTGGGCATGGTGGCCCATGTCTGTAATCCTAGCTCTTGGGAGGCTGTAAACAGGTAGATCAAGTTCAATCTAGTTGTGATACCCTGAGCACCCTGTAGACCCTTCCCTAAAAATTAAAGAGAGAGAGAGAGAGAGAGAGAGAGAGAGAGAGAGAGAGAGAGAGAGAATACAGAGAGAATGAGACATGGATAAAAGAGAATTTGATGATAAAGAAGCATTTGTGACATCCGCTTATTAAAAAAAATGCAAGAAAAAGCTGAAAAAGAAGAGAAAGATGGGCTCCTACATTAGAAGCCTGAATAGATGTAACCAACCAGAAAGATCTCAGTGGATTTTATAGGCACCAATGAAATCAAGCAGTTGGTGAGGAAGAAGTTCTGAAATGCAGCTTTCATGAAGCCAGCTCGGGAATAAATCAAGAGGTTACTCAGATGAATTAAATTCAGAAAGCAGAATACCACAGGAGAGATATGTTGTCCAAATTTGTGTGACAGGGTAGGAAAACCCAGATGCAGACAATGATTTTCATACTAAGAGCAGTGAAGATAATGAAATGGAAGAAAACAAAGTGAATCATAGAAGGGCAAAATGACAGAGACCTCCAGGAAATATTTCAAGCATCTCAAGAACCAGACTCAGTCAAGATCATCTAGCAAAGAAAGAGAGCATAGTGCCAAGCCCCACGCCAAAAGTTTCAAGTCCAGAGGGCACAAAAAAAAAGGAAGATCAGTGCCACTAGGGGAGGCAGTACAGAGACCAGGAAAACTATTCTGCTGGCGGTGATCACAGAAAAGCAAAGGATGCCCATAAACCCAGAGAAGCCAGCCATAGAGATTCCCACTCGAGCAGGCATGAAGAAGAAGAAAACGAGCTAAAGGGAGACCAGAGAGAAAGAAATGACGGAGAATGGAAAAGGGAAATATTCCTCAAGAGGACCTGAAAGAGATCACGACAAAATGATCGTGACCGATACAGTCAGGGAGGCACAGAGAAGGAGGAGAAGAGCCACGAGAAGGAAGAACAGATGAAAGGAAGGAAGGAAAAACAAGACAGTAATGAGAAATAGCGTGATCAGGGAAAATGAGAAGTGAGTACGCAGTTGTCAGAAAGAATTTGCAGAAAAGAAGGCAGATCAAATTCTAGGGCAAAGGAGGAGTTGCTTGACCATGAGAGAGCCAGTAAAGTGAGAAACATGGAAAAGAACAAAGGGAGATGCCAAGAAAAGCCCTCAGGTTCTGACACATCAGTGGGAGCAAAACACAGACTCACGGAGGAAAGGCAAGAGCTGGGCAAAGAGCAAGAGAGACGACAGAAGCAGCGACCAAGTTTGCAGAGAGGAATAATAAAGAAGCGGTAATGTCAGCTGGAGACAGGTACTCAGCCAGGCAAATGGCGCGGGCCAATGCAGAGATCTACACGGAGGAGGAAGATGATTAGTGGCTGTCCCACCATGGAGATCTGCAGAGGCACAGGACACTCCCAGGACCTGTGAAGGCGTAATGAAATGTGCTAGTTGAGGGGAAGTGTTTAAAAATATTTTTTAATTATGTTTAAATTTAAGTCAAAAATCAGTCTGTTAATCTTGACCATTTAACTAGAAATATGTATATATGTATGTATGTGTATAATATTGCTTTGTCAATACCATATTTCTTGGTTGTTCTTCAAGAACCATACATACGTCTATGTCCAGGAAGGTTATGAGGAAAATTAGCTGCCCTACAACCATTAAAAGGTAAACAGCCTTAGGCAAGCTTAGGCAACTGCAGGGACCAAGGTTCAATCCCCGGCACCACATGCTGCACCAGCCCCACCCCCAGGGCAGGCTGAGCCGGCCATAATACAAAACAAACAAACAAACAAACAGCTTTCCTAGTGATGTGATGTTGCTTTTGTTACAATAGTTGTTTTGTTTTATACTGTTTTTCAGTTAAAAACTTGAAAAGTTGGAAAAATTGTTATACTTTGTACTCTGAAACATGTATTAAAGTATAAAACATAGATCATATATGCTGTCTAAAAAAACTTTTTGGCCCATACTTGGTTTAAATAAAAATATTGAAGTGATGTAATTTAAATCAATAAATCAATCAATCTCTTCTAAACTATACTAGTTAAGTTGAATGTGTTAATATACAATTGTTCTTATGTGAATTAGAAATGGCCATTGTTTCATGAGAACATTCAATGAGGATGCTTTCTTCAGAAAGTATTTAAAGTGACTAAAAAATTAATGACCATTGATTATTTGAAATAATCAGAAATCCAGGAGCAGTACATTTTCCGAGCTGGATCAAGATTGGCATCAGAGACTCCAGCTCTTTATATTTCTACCTCAGTTCTCATCTTCCATGCGTAAGCTTCAACCCTCTGCTGGAAAGGGGGCTATTTTCCAAGATCACTCCCAAGGCCTCCAGCAGGCTTCACCTCCACCCCATCCACCAGGATGGACCAGATGGTTTGCCTTAGTCACAGGGACAGCACTCAGATGTACTACCTTCAGCCCTGTTGTGGGAAATTGGTCCTAGGAACTGGAGAGGGGATATTAGATAACCATTCAGAAGTCCACTAATTATGCAATCGGTAATTCTTAACTTTGCATGGTCTAACAATGTTATTTTTTTTAATTTTCATGTGATCATTATACTTTGAAGTTTGCCTAGAGATAGGCAAACTTACCATTTATCCCATTCACTAATCTTCATTCATTCTGTGTACATATAAACACACACACACACACACACACACACAGCTTCACTGCATTTAGAGATTTAATACGTACTGAGTCCTTATAAGCCAGACGCTGTGCTCGACATTCGGGATATGGTAGTGCCATAAAGAAGGCTATAAGAACAGCAGTTTTCCCATCATCCCTCCTTCTATCCAGTCCACTTTATAGATTGATAGTAGTGTTTGACTCTGAGGCAGGAGTTAAATGAGGAGCAGGCAGGAAGGAAGTAGGTGAGCAGAGAGCAGCAGAGACTGTCCTGGGACCAGAACAGAAGACACCTGTGCTTTACTTTGGTCTGCTCTTCCAATTTGTCCCAACAAATGGCCATCTCTCAGCAAGCAGCAGGAAACAGCTGTTTTCTCCTATGGTTTGGGGGAAACTGCTCACCTGGCATCAGACATGCCTTCACTTGCTGATACTATACAAGGAGCAAATGAAGCTGAGCTGTAAGAACAGGCATAAGGACAGGCAAGGGATGATTTTAGAAGAAGCACATAAGAAATCCTTGGCTCCAGTGTCTCTTCCTTCATATTTGAAGCTCACTAAAAATGGTCAGATGGGTTCGCAATTTTTTAGTATTTAGAGAGAATTGTAAAAATTAAAATTAATAAAATTCTAAGTGATATTCCCTCCCAGCTAATCTGCAGCCTGAAGTCAATCCAGGGCAAGGGTTTGCTAATGGGAGCACTGGTGCCGCTGAGGTATAGCCCATGCAATACTGAACTTCCTTAGACTCCCTAAATATGTTTGCAGCTCAAGAATATTCAAATGTTTCTCCTAACTTCAAAATCTCTTAGCTAATTTTCTTAAGGATAATTCTCTCGACATTCTTTATTGTCATAGCATATGTCTAGATGTCCCCCCAAAGCTTCCTAGGTAGGGCTTCTGGGAGATAGGTGGATCATGGGTGTGTGATACTGGATGAATCTGCAGATGGTTTATAGCTGGGTGTGATATTGAAGGGGAACCCTGGTGGGAAAAGGTGACTCAGTGTGGGATTGTGCACCTGGCATATGTCCTGGAGGTATAGCCCTCCTGCCTTGAGTGCTCACTGCTTCAGACCTGCCATGCCATGAGCTGCTTCTGCTCTACAGAGTCCCTCTGACCTGCTGCCCCTTCCTTGGGGCCAGCCAACCACAGACTGAAGGCTTTACAAACTATGACCCAAAATAGACTTTTCCCCCTTTAACTTGTGGATGTCAGCTATAACTAAGACATTTATAATTTTATAACATTCTTTACAGTTTTATGACAGTGTTCATACCTGTCAACATTCTCTGTACCTCACTAAACAATTTCCTGTAAGGAGGAAATAAAATTTTTAAAATCACCTGAACGTGAAAAGCATGGCCAGACCTCCATAAAATGCAATAATTAGCAGCTGAGCCCCCAGCACAAACTTCCCAGTCCACCTGCCCCTGGGACTCTGTGACAGGGTTAGCAGCTGAGCTGCTTCTGAGATCCTGAGTACTTTAAAGACACCTTTGAATGGAAGCTCTGCTTTAAAATAGAAATTATCTATTTCCTCCTTCTATGGTTTTATGATGAGTAATTCTATTCTGTATGCTTACATATTATACATATTGGCCTAGAGAGTTCCCTAGATTTTAATGAATGATATACATAATTGTGATTATATAAATTGTGATTATATAAATAACATAACTATGATATCTATAATTAACAATCAACTATGTCTCACCACTAGAATAAAAGTTATTTGGGGAAGATGTATTTTATCCATCTTCCTGCATCTAAAGTTGTTTTAAATAATGATAATTAAATGAATTAATCTGCCACAACCCACTATTAAAATAGATGGCTATTACAAATTCTTTAAAATGAGAAGCTGAAATATTTTAAAAGGTAATGAAGTCATCTATTTTATATAACAAATAATCTGTTCATCATCTTCAAGTTCCTTCTAAACAATTCACAAACTCTAAACCCATAGAGAAAAATATTAGTGATGGCCAGATAGCTCAGCAGACTAAAGCAACTGCTTAGGCAGAGTGTAGCAGCCAGGGTTCAATCCCCAGCATGCAGTGTAGGCCCTGCCCCTGGGGTGCGCTGAGAGAGCAATTGAGACTGGATGTGGTGGCACGCACCTATAATCCCAGCATTTGGGAGGCTGAACAGAGGGGAATCACTAGGAGTCCGATCTGCATAGTGAGACCCCATAGACTCTTTAGACCTCATACTAAATACAATTTTTTTTTTTTTGTCTTTTTTGAGACAGGGTCTTGCTATGCATTTCAGACTGGCCTTGAGCTCACTTTTGTAGCCCAGGCTGGTCTTGAACTAGCAGTGATCCTCCTGCCTCAGCCTCCCAAGTGCTGGGATTACAGGCGTGCACCACCACGCCCAGCTTAAATACAAAATTTTAAAAAGAGAAAAATATTGATTGGTTCGAATAAAATAGATAGTTTAAAAGAACACAAAAAATTAAAGACAACAAACTTTTAAAAAGTAAGAGAAATGCAAGAGCTAGATGATTAACGGCTTTCATTTTCCAAGAATTTATAAAAATCTTTAGCAAAAGGTCAGGAAAAACTAGAATAAAGAGCTAGGGATGGGCAGCTCCCTGGGAAGAACTACTGGGTACAGTAATCATGTTACAATGATCTATTTCATTCATAAGTAGAAAAATGAAAACATAATTATAACTACTCAGATTGGAATTTTTAAATGCTGCTAACACCACATACTAAATAGAGTGTGAATAAAGAACTCTCATAAGATATGATAGAGTATAAATAAATTTGTGCAACATCTTAGAGGAAACCATGACATCAGTGATGTTTTTAAACATATATGCCCTTTAATCCAGAATCTTTTGTTTGTTTGCTTGTTTTGTTTTTCGGGACTGGGGTTTGAACTCATGACCTTGCACTTGCCAAGCAGGCACTTGTGCCACAGAGCTATCTCCC
>PVJA010010627.1:0-56912 GCA_004027025.1 Myocastor coypus | reverse complement strand
CCACCCACCCACCCACCCATCCACCCATCCATCCACCCATCCCTTGGTGGCCTTATCCACCGCTTATGGTAGCTGTGGAGTCCACACTGGGGAGGTGAGAGGAAATGCTGTAGAGAGAGAATCCCTTTCATCTGAGGGAGCTCTTTCTCAGGCTGACTTGTATTTATGGATTAATTCTCGCCTTTGGAAAATCCAGTTAGAGGCTCTTAAATATTCCCTACCCACAAGACCCCAGGAATATAACTTAGCCAATTAAAGCTGCCATTTGTTTCTGCTGTGTTGGCTTCTATTATTTAAGTATTTTACCTGTGATCTCTTTAGGTCTAGTTGTCTTGGTTGTAATTTTAATTTATTATCTGTTCTGTTTGCTGGGCTCTTCATCAGGCAGCTCTGTGGTGATTGTCTTACAGGATTATTTAACTTCTTGCTTTTCCACTGCATTGTAAATTTAACCAAGCATAATAAATTTGTACCAAGTTTTGCCCTTCCGTCTTGAGTCTTTCCTAGCTGGAATTGTTGTACATTTTTGCTCCTGGTCACTGGGTAGTCTCTGGGGCTATTTGAGAATTGGTCACTGTTCCACATGGCTGCCTGCATTAGAATCGCAACCTGAGTTGTTTTAGTACATTAAGTAATAGAGTGTCATCAGATCTGATTATATTGCTAACCGCTTGCAATTTGATGATGAATTCAAGGGTGCAGTGGCTTCCCTGGCTGTAAAGATGTCTGCAGATTCAAGGCAGTGCCATTCACATTAAAGCCTCTTTGTAATTGATGGGTAACAGTTTTTGGCCCAGATCCTGGAAGGTAGCAGAGCAGTATCCAGAGGAAGGGGCCATGTTTTTGCTCACACGAAGTCACTGTTACCTGATGGTGGCGCTGAACTCTACGGCTGATTCCACACTCAGTGACGACCCTGAAGAGCAGCTGTACATTTTAGGGCTGCTTCCTGTGAGCGAGCCTACATGTCTAATGCCACCCCTTGTGTATTTCCCTAGGCAGGAAATGCCTGGACGGTCCACTTTCTTCTCTTAAGACCCCTACATAGCACTCCTTGGATAGAAGCCCTCCTGCCACTGAAGAAGCCAGCCCCACTAGTCACGGAGCACGTTCTTGGCATCAAGTGATAGAGACTCCAACTCTGAGAAAAGAGAAAAGAAAGGAACAAGTCAGCATACGTAGAGCCCAGAGGTGTAGTCATACTGCATTCCCAGGTCATCAAGGGCCAAGAAGGTTCCCACCAAACACAGGAAGTTTCCATCCTGCTCTGTCATGCATGTGTTGCATTTGTCCTGGGAGTGGTCCTCAGGGTGGGTCGAAGGGTGCAGCAGCAATAACCACTGCACGCAGGGCAGCAGAAAGAGGAGTTCACCCACCTCCTGCGACCACCCCCTGGGCTCCATGAACGTTAGAAGCTATCCCCGGAAGCTGCTGTTCGTTCTGTGTGGCCACAGCACGGTACCACAGGAGCAGGAAGTTATAATGACCAGAGACTTTGATTCATTGCTCCGAAGGTTGAAAGTTCCAGAGACACGGCCTGGCACCAGGATGCAGAATGCTTTTATGGCCACAAAGAGGTCCCTTGGCAGCCTTTTACAATCCTGCTGCCCCTTCCCCCGGCTGCACCCAAATCCTGGCCCCCACTAGTCAGCTATCATCTCTGCAGTTTTGTCACATTGAAAGTATTATACCTGAAGTCCTACAGGAGTGAATAAGTGGCAGATTTCAGTTAGCATTTTGGCTCACAGTTCTAGGGCATAGGGTCCATGGTCAGCAGAACCGAGGCAGGAGCACTAAGGCAGGAGACAGTGGAAGCTCACTCCTCAGCCCTGTTTGAGACCATAGTGGGGCCAGAGGGTCTGTGCTGGGAGGCTGAAAACCCTGCCCCCGGAGCAGGACACAGCAGCCGAGGTGAAGGTAGAGGCTAGAGGGCCTCCTGCCTTCTTTGTTTCCTCTTTGTTCTGCTCAGGTGACCTGAGCCTTTCCCTCACACCCAGGGAGTGGCTCTGCTCTCTTCAGTAAGCCCTGTGAGCCACAGCCAGAACCCTGCCCTTGCAATTTAGTTGGGCGTTTCTTACTCAGGTTTACATCTTCAGTCAGTGATCACACTCGCATGGATCTGCTTCTTCTATTTAGGTTCTGCTCCTAACGCCCCTTCAGCGACCATCCAGCCGTCTCCCTAGGTCCTCACTGTCTGTGTTGCTGTCCCCGGGATCAAGCCCTGGCTACCCCAGCTTTCACATTTAACCCTTTTCAGGTCAGCATTTTTCACTGTGCACCCAGCTCCTGCTCTTCAACCCAGACCTGCATCCAGCGGCACTGTGGCCAGCTCCCCTCTGAGTCGGTGCTATGGCTTCCAACCCTCCATCTTCTAGGCAAAGTGGTAGTAAGATTTCTCTCTGGGCTGTCACAAACTGAGCCGTGAACATCTGCATATAGTTTACGTGTCTGTAATTTCTACACAGGATGCATGCGCAGGAATGCCACTAGGTCACGCATGTGGTATCTCTTAGATTCCCTAAGAAAGAAGCTGTCAAACTCTCCCAGAGGTTTTTTTTTTTTTTTTTTTTTTTTTACCAGTTCATGTCCCCCCAGTGATGCAAGAAATCTCACTTGACTACAAAACTCCTGTCCCCACAACTTGTGATGGTGTCATTTTTTAAAGAGGAAATTTGTTAATCATTATAGATTAACCCGCAGTTGTGTGAAATCAGGGCGACCCCATGGAATGCATCCCCTACAATTTCCCCAGTGATAACATTTTGAAAAACTTTGGAACCCTCATCATTGCCCTGGCCGTTGATAAAATTTAATTAAAAAAGGGAAGGCCCTTCTGTAGGTGTATGGTGGTGCCTTGGAGGTCACAATATCTACTGTTAAAATTTTTATCTTTTTTTTAAACTTTATTTATATTATGGGTGGCTCAGTCTGCCCTGGGGGTGGGGCTGGCACAACATGTGGTACTAGGGATCAAATTGTGGTTCCTGCCATTGCCTAAGCTTGTCTAAGCAGGCCCTTTACAGCACTGAGCTATCTCACCAGCCCGATTTTTTGTCCTTTTTTTTTTTTTTTTTTTTTTTTTGACACAGGGTCTCGCTATGCAGCTCAGGCTGGCCTTGAGCTCATTTTTGTAGCCCAGGCTGGTTTCGAACTTGCATTGATCCTCCTGCCTCAGCCTCCTGAGTGCTGGGATTACAGGCGTGTGCCACCACTCCCGGCTTTCCTTATTTATATTTTGCTGTTGCCGCTGATACAGAGCCTCACTGTGCAGGTCAGACCCGTACCGGTCCTGCTGTGTCAGCCTCCCTTGCGCTGGGATTGCAGGCATGTGGCATCACGCCAGGTTCCCCATAGGTGTTTCCTTCAAGGTAACAATGCTGCCTATCTTTTCATTGGCCCATTTGCTGTCCCCTTGGTGTCCCTTGCCCTAGGAAGCAGACCTTCTGTCAGACACACTGGTCACAAATGTTTGTGTCAGAATGGAGCTTGTCATCTGATTACAGAAGCACTTCTCAGAGCTAGTTTTTTTTTTTTTTTTTTTTTTTTTTTTTTTTTTTTTTTTTTTTTTGTCTTTCTGAGACAGGGCCTCGCTATACAGGCAGTTTGGACTGGCCTTGAGCTCAAGTTTGTAGCCCAGGCTGGTCTCAGACTCACACCTATGCTCCAGCCTCAGCCTCCCAAGTGCTAGGACGACAGGCATGCGCCATCAAGGTACTCTTGATGAAATCCCACTGATTAATTTCCTTTGTTTAAATCTTGTCCTTGGGTGGCAAGACCTGTTCCCAAGCTTTTAGCCCAGCAGCTATACTTCTCTGTTCTTCCTTCAACGTTTCCTACTTTACGTCAACATTTTTTTTTGTGGGATCAGGGTTCGAACTCACGACCTTGCACTTGCCCAGCAGGCACTTGTGCCTTGGAGCTATCTCCCCAGCCCCTACGTCAACGTTTAATGTGCATCAGAATTGCCTGCTGTAGGACTGAGGAAGGGGTGGAGCTTCAGCGCTCACTGCTGCCTGGACCTCCCCGCCCTTTGCCGCCGCCGGTCTAGCTGCTCCAGTGCCACGTGTTGGGAACAGGCTCTGAAATCCAGTGCCATCCTCTGGGGTCTCTTTCTGGTCTCTTTTCTCTTTCTGTTCACACCACATAGTCTGGATGGTTTTAATTTTGCACGAAGCCTTAAAATGAAAGAGAACTATGTCTCTTCCTCTTCCCTTTAACGGCATTCTCGGTTGAAGCCTTGATTTCTGAACCCCAGCTCCATTCGGCCTTTTTCTTCTGCTTGGAGTGACCACTGCATTAGGTAAAAATGACCTCCAGGCCCCTGCAGAAGACCAGACGCGTCCTGAAACGCAGCTCCAAAGCCACGGAAATGCCTTCTCATCACTTGTTTTCTTCCAGTTTGTTCCTGGAATTCAGTCCTGAGCCAGGCCGCGTCTTCTTTGCCTTCCAGCTTGAGTCCTGGCTGCCTGCAGTCTAGGCTGCGCGCGTGGATTCAGCGCCGCTGTACACTTGTCAAACAAAGCGTGGGTGGCGGAGCTCTGGAGCAGGAGCCGAAGTTCGGGGCTGCCCAGGGTCGGGCCAGGGTCGGGGTGGGGGGGGGGGCAGGGCTTCCCACACTTTTCATCTGACCTCCCTAGTTTGCATATTTCCAAGGAGCGATGATCGCTGGTGACCACGTAACATAAATCTGCACGCAGCTGCAGCTTTTATCTCGAGCCTTCAGCCAAATCTCATTACGGTGCTTTATGGGCAGTCGCCTCGTCCTCTGGGCCTCTGGGCCTGCTGTCTGCTTGTGTACCGCCACTTCCAAGCGCAAAGATTTCTTCATTTTGAGCTCGGCGGGATCTTCCTCACCATGGTTAGAGATGCGTGTGGGTTAATGGACGGAAATATATAAACCTGGGTTGTTCCGAGTGTATCTAGAGCAATAGGGAATCATTTTAGGGGGTTGTGATTTCAGATCTCACTTATTGAGAGTTTTTATCACAGAAATATACTGCCTTTAAATGAATCACACAAAACAAACTGTTAAATATACTTGTAAGTAGATCCTTTCCTACCTAGGGCGTGTAAGATACTTTCAAGGCTATTTTATAATTCATTAAACATTAATGTTAGACTTATATTGCCTCCAGTGCCAGACCCTAAATTGCCTGTTTTGTTGCCTGAAGTCTTCCCCAGAAGGGTTCTTATCATAATAATTTTGTATCCCCAGAAATCTTCTAGGTTACGGTGACAGCTACCGCGAGTTTGTGAGTATGCTAAGCAGCTCATATTCGCCGAGGTTGAACTACGGAATTCAATTTTGATTTTCTGAATCATTTTCCAGAGTACCGAAGCCTGGGAAGCAGGCGAGAAGTCGGGGTAGGACTGGATGGCAGGCTGTTCAGGAGAGCAGTGTAAGTCCTTGTAGTGTAAAATCATAATATTTAAAAAGATTGGGGCAAGGGAGATAGCTCGGTGGTAGAACGCTTGGCTGGTGCATGAGGCCCTGACCCCAGTCTCCAGTATATTCTCCCCCAAAAGTCGAACGAAATGACTCTATGTCAGATTACAGTCACTAATAAGGAAAGCAGTCCATGGTGGAGCTGGCTCCGTGTGCAATTTGAGGCACCAGGTATTTGCAGCCTGGAGAAAAATCTGAGCGTTCGCATCCAAGTCTCGTGAATGTACTACAGGATGATAAAACTGTAACCTGCTTTTATTCAAACCAAGCGTGAGTCTACAGGTTAAAGTGCACCTTCACCCAGTAGTGAAGAGTGAGCCAGAGCGGCACATTCTCTCAGGCAATGAAATAATATGGGTTTAGGTTGTGCAGCTCCACACTGAGGCACACTGCAAGGACACAAGGATGCGCTGCGGTCTGTGGACCTTCTTGCGAAGTTCTGCACAGTTTTGCTCAGCAGTTCATGGTGCTTTAGGGCAACGGAGAATGCCTGGATGTAGGGGCCTTTGCAGAGAGCTTCTGGCTGGGGGTGAAGGCGGGTCTCCCTGTCTGAGAGCAGAGGCTGTCGCCAGCTCCTGGTGCCCTCGTTGCCCACAGCTCACACAGTCGTCACCCCTTCCTGCTCGCCTGCTGGAGCACAGGGACACCTTGAATGTGCAGGAGGCTGGTACACAGGGCCGGACAACTGGCCAATGTGGACTGCACAGCCCTGCTTTCCCCTCTGCTGCCATGGGCCTGCAGCTGGGGCCTCTGCCTCCGCTGCTGTGCGGCCTGCAGCGCATCCGTCTGTCCAAATAGTTAAAGGCTACGAAACGAAGCACAGAGGGGGGCATCTGGCAGCTGATACCTGGAGCTCCAGCTGGCAAGAAGAGGAGGTTGTTGGGGGGAAGCAGGGGAGGGGCAGGGCCTCAGGGAAGGTGGCCTGCAGCTATGGGGCTGAGCCAGGGTGAGCGCATGGTGCCCAAGGGCTGGATACGAAGACTTTTTTCTTTTAAAACAAGAGACCAAATTCTGCATTGTGGTGTGTGTTCTTCCTCTTTGTAAGTGTGGGCAACTGGTTGACATAAAAACGTCGGTGGGTTCCACTCAGTTGACCCCCTACTTGCCCCATTTACTGGAGGTTGACTCAAGAAGAAGAACAGAATTTTCAACCTGGGCCATATCGATCCCCCAAAGGCCTGCAAAGTCGTTTTTCCAATCCCGTGCTTTACAGACAAGACACTGGGCTTGGGCAAAGCCGTCTGGCATGTTAATGGCTGTATTTTTGAATATTTTCATGGACATGAGCTTTACTTCTACACATTCTTGTATTTGGGGAGTTGTAGCTGCGACTCATGTTTGACAGCTTCACCATGCTTTGAGAAAGGGCCTGTAGTTGGAACAGAGGAGGGAATCGCACCAAAGCTTCAGCAGTGGTTGTGTGATTTTTATCTTCTGGTGTATGATTTTTTTAATATATTCTCTTGTCTATCTAATGCACTTCAGTCACTAATGTCCTTCACTTTGTCTGCCTCTATCGTGAGTATTTGCTGCGTTGATGATCAGAAAAAGCAATAAATACTATTAAAGAAGAATTTCTCATGGAGATGTCTAGGTGTGTGATAACACAACCTTTGATCAGTTCAAGCCCCAAGATGGCTGCCAGCACAGTTCTGGCGCATGATTGCCTTTGCGGTAGGAGGGTGAAGGCGCATCTTAGATGAGCTGACTTGGTCTTCCTTGGTGGCAGGGGTCTTGCCTGGGCTTGCTGCTGTCCCAGGGAAGGGAGGTCAGCGGTCTCAGCTTGAGCAGCCTGCCTGGGGGCGGTGCAGTCCGTGTTGGCAGAGCCTGCGCTTGTCCTGCTGAGCTGGAGCCCACTGGCTGCTGCAGTGTCTCAGCTGTAGTGGTCGTCTGCTGTTCTTGGCCATGCAGACCTTTATGGTCAAACCAGGTCACATCTGTTGTGAAGCCCATGAAGCCCACAGTCTGCAAAATCCAGGCCAGAAAGAAACGGGGAACACAATTTCTTTTTTTAATTTCCAGGCCTCCCGCACACGTATCATTTTGGGAAGCTTATGTAAAAAATCTTTCTCTAAACCCACTGTGTAAGACATTTGTCCTTCTGGTGTCCTCCAATGGTGGCAAATGTCCCTTGTCGATGACTTTGGCAACAGGAGCATTGGCTAGAATATAGTCTGTCGACCATTTTTCTCTGATGTGAAATTTCATAAAAACTCATTCCAGCAGAGCCTTCGGGGAGCACTCTCAGATTTCATGACTGGGACACTGGAGCTGTGTACCCAAGAGGACACTGGGTTCAGAGAGTTAGTCATGGACTCGGAAAGCCAGAAATAAGAGGAGGGCCGGTGTGGTGCCGTCAGCACCCTCAGAAATGCCCAGATCTGCTGCGAAGTTTGTTCTTGTTCGTATTAAAACTTCGAAAAAAAGAATCATAGAATGATGTTAGCTGGCAGGTGTGTGTGGTCGTCGTGGGAAGACCCGTATTCCCACGCTATGTGTGTGGATTCATTCGAATATACTTTTCCTAAATATCAATCTCTACACTGAAATGGTTCTGGTCTCCGATGCTCTGCATGCTGAATCTGAACTTGACTCCATCTGCAAGAAAGGCTTGAGCTGGCGCCTGTGATTCCTGAGTCCTTCAGTGCCCGGCCAGGGTCACAGGCTGGATGCCGGGCGAATCGAGCTTGGCGTTTCCGGTCCCCAGGCAGTGAGCAGCCCCGGGAACCACTGGGCTCCTTAACATTCTCTCCGTCCATTAGCAGTCTTCAGCGGGAGCAGTCGCGCTCCCCCAGTTGGTGGGATGAGGGAAGGTAGAGGAAAGAAAGGGAGGATCGGAGCAGAGCTCCATGCCTGTGTGTAGGAGCGCCCAGAGGACACGAGATACCAGACAGGTGGAGAAGCAGGCTCCCTCGGTGCAAAGAAAGGCGTTGTGTGGAGCCACTGTCTCAGATGTGGGTGACACCCGGCCCCTTTTTTCTAGCGCTGCAGTCCATCCGAAATGTAATGCCAACGAGCCACTCCACTGCCTTAACTTTTCCAGCGACAGCCATGGAAATTCAAGAAAACAGGTGCGCAGCTAGCCTTAGTAATTTGTCATGTAAAGCATTGTATCCGCAATGGCATTTCAGCAGGTGGTTGAAATACAAACAGGGAGATGTTTTTACCTTGTCTCTCTGACCAGGAAATGGAAGTCCTGTGTGCCTTCTGCACCTGCAGCCCCCGTGGAGGGGACCGGTGTGTGGGGACAGGGCCATTCCTAATGCTTCTGCTCTGTGGAAACGTGAACATCTGCCTGCGCGGATTCTTCCGCTTTCTGTTTGAGAGCGAGATGTGCTCTCGGCTGGTCCTGTGGTCGGTGTCAGCACAGTGCCGGTCTGTGTGGGCTGTAGCGCGGGCATTCTCTTCACCAGCCTTGTCATAATTTTTAGGAATGATCACCTTAATTATAGTATTGTCGGTACAGCTAGAGCTTTTTCAGGGTGAAACCCTTTCAGAGGATAATCAGAAAGACGTTTTCTTCTGGGCCACCGGGCTGGGCCTCCTGAGCACTGAGCGCTTCTTGAGAACAGATGTGTGACATTAGAATTGTCCAGGGGATCCCCAGTGGGAAGGTTGCCCTGCATCCATCCGGAGAGGTTGCGTTGGTGCTTGCAGTGTGGTTCTTACTGTGGGTTTCTTTTAAGAGATCATTGGTACAGCATTCCTAGGAGACCCGAGGGCAACTTCAGTTCCTTTTCTTTGTCCTACGGAGAGTTTGGGTTTTAGTGTCTTTCTCTGTCATGTGCAAGGAGGGTTTCTACCTAGCCCTTGTATGCCTTATTGCACGGCACTTAACCTGGGAATGAGGACGGGGTTGACCCTCCAAGTTCCAGTGAGGGTTCTGTGGGATGAGCCATGCCCCGGTCTCTGATCAAGGTGCATCCTGGCTCACAGCTCCCCTGGGGAAAGAAATGCTAGCCCTCCCTAGCCTGTCTAATGACTGTCTGTTGAATTTTAGGAAGCAAAGGAGCACAGGAGGAGGATGAGGAACAGATTTTTTTTCTTTGACATTGAAATGGAGCGTGAAACACCTCTAGTTCCTCGCAAAAGACAGACTCGACATGTCATCTTTTTTGTCCAAGCTCCCATTTTCTTCCCCATTTTTTTCTGGGAGAGAGCATCTCTTTACTTTGGGTAAACGCACATAAGCCTTGTCTGATTAACGCATCACTTTTTAAAGAGAAAAGCACCCATAGCATGTCATAAATTGCCTTTTGTTTTTCTCACCGGATCCTGCGTCAGCTCAGGTACCACACGGAGCTTCCACTTTGCCTGAACTTGCAGACTTTCTGCAGCTTCTGGTTTCCTTGTATTAAATATCAAAGGAGGATTAGCCAGGACATGGGTGGACCCGCAGGAAGGAGGAGCCCACTCCTGGAGCCTTCACCTTTCGCTTAATTCTCACTTGCTGCTTATGCAGAGGTGATATTTGAGACTGAATCCGCTTTTAAGACCTTTGTAAGGAGTATTTTAAAAAGTGTTTATTTTCCATGATTAACACGGGGGTGCTGTCATCTCCAGGCCTGCAGCTTTGGTCCACATGTACCAATTTGTTCCAGGGCTTTCGTGGCCTACGCCGCTTCCTTCTTGTCTACTCTGCAAAATATCAAAGGAGCAGTCTGTTTTGTTCTTTTTGCCTCATGTTGAAGCCCCCAAAGATATAAAATTTCCTTTCAACTTAAATGTACTTATTAAAGAAAAAAGAAAGCGAAGTGTCTCTTTCCTCCCGCTTCCTCCCTAAGTTTGATTGACTGTCTCCGTGGAGCCGCAAAAGGACTTAAATCCAGAGTAGAAAAGGCTCCTTGAAATTGATTTCAGCAAGCTTCTTGTATACAAACATGGGCTGAGAAGGGAGGCCAAAAAGAAACATCGAGCTCCAACTTTCAGTTTTGGATTTAGCTTTCTAAAACCATAAAACTGCTTTTCTGTTCGACACTTCAGATGGGTCTTGCAGTGTAGTTGGTCAGAGCCAGAGAAGGTTCTAGAAGAAAACAGGACCAAGAAGGGAAAAATAAACCTCCCTTGTTTAGTCATTGTAGTTCCTTCATCCGGAAAGGAATTTTGGTTAAATAGCTCTTTTTCTAAAAAGGGAGAATTTTTTTTTCATCTTATAATTACTTAAGAAATTGCTTTTATAGCTATTTAAACAGACTCAGAGATAAGTGCTTTAGCCATCTTGATGTGATCTGTTGAAAATTTTCATGTGGTTAGGATTTTTTAATTAAATCATTTTATTTAAGATCGTAATAGCCCTCTTAAATTATTTTCCTTAAGACTAGTATTATGTTATTTCAAGTTAATAGCTCCTCCTCAGGCAGAGGAAGATGCAAGATATCGCCTGTGATGATTTCCTGCTGCAGCTGAGGAGAACAAAGCGAACCTCGGGATTGCAGCAGGAAACCAAGTCCAGCACCTAGGGTGCCACGGAGCTGACAAATGCACCTGCACCTCTGGGGTGGTGTGACTAGCAGCCTTAGGGTGGTGCCTGGACAACAGTAAGCCAGTCCTTGCGTTATTGATGTTTCCCCATAAATGCCAGGGACAGGCTTATGTTGGCTAATTCAAACAAAGCCAGTGCTGATCAGGATTTCAGGAGGGAGGCGTGGTCCCTGGCATGGGGAAGAATGCAGAGTCTGTACTCACTAGCGCCTTACCAGCCACTTACCGCGCGCTTCTCCCGGATGCTTTTGCATCAGTATAGACAATCTTGAACAGTCACTAAAGATGAAAATCTTTATTATTTTTTCATAGATGTATTGCCTTAGATCTACGTAAGCTGCTTTCTGTTGCCCTTGCTCACGTATCCTTATAGCAGAGAATTTTTTCAGAGTTGTTGTGGGAGACAGAGTCGAGGTGAATGCCATGACCACAAGCATGGTAGATGGCTTGAAAAAAAAACCCCATGCAGTGGACTCTGACACCCCTGCAGTACTGAAGGGCTGTGTATCTCCCCACATAGCATAGTACCCGCAGGCACTTTTCCTTGCGTGACCTGAAGGCTTCATGTTATGCGCTGCCTACCTCTTCAGAGACAACGTGATGAAGATATTTCCCCGTTTCCTCCTCATTTTTTGGATAAGCAGTTGTATTGACATTGACCGTGAACACCAGCTACTTTAAAATAAGAACATCCTGAGATGCATGAAATTCATTTTGTGAGCAACCTTAATTTGGGCGCAAACAGGGCAACGGTGAAATTTTAAAGGCTGGCATCCAGCGCCGTGGGCTGCCCCGTGACAGCGCTTCCTGGCCTGCCTTAGGCCCGGTGGATGCCTGCCCCTCTGCATCCCAGCAGCCCCAGTGAGGTGCCAGCTCAGCAGCTTCGGCCAGGCTGGTCTCCCCGCGGTCACTTTTCATGATTTTGCAGCCTTGGAAGAGCGGTTGTCCGGTGCTGAGCTCCATCCATCCTTCCTCCCTGCAGTGCCGCTAACCAACGCATCTGGCTCCTCGCCCGTTCTCCCCAGTCAACCCCTTCCCGGTGTGTGCGTCTCTGGCTGTTTCTTTTTCCTTTTCTGTTGCCGCTGGCCCCTCCCCCTCTTTTGGTGATGCCAGGCATTGAACCCAGGACCCCTGTACTCAGCTACATCCTCAGCCCTTCTTATTTTGATGTGAGGTCTCCGTAAAACACTAACATTTGTGTGACCGCATAATACAAGCTAAGCGCCCAGCGGGCAAGAGACTATGAAGTCACTCAGTGCCTTGGCAGAGCAGCGCCTACTCCGGAGAGGCCGTGAACACTTGCCCAAATCTCTCCCAACTCCCCGCACACTCTCTTCTTTTGGGTAAAAGGAGACACTTTGCTAACTGCAAGTACAGCACTCTGGTTATAGTCACAGGCCCCTGTGTCAGGAGGAAGGATGTCTCCATCGTGTCCCCAGAAGTCCGAGCATCCTAGAGAGAATGCTTTGGAATCAGGTGTGTCCTCACTGTGTGTGCACAGAGATGTTCTGCCCTGTGTACTTGATCCCCAAGTGTAGGGCCCAGGTTAGCACTTACAGTCTGACATGCCCAGGGAGTGTCGAGGTGGCCGCCCTTGTCACTGTGAAGGTCACTATCTCAACCTGTGCTCTGTGGCTATCAGTAAATACCAGAGAGTGGGTAGTTTGTGAAGAATACAGGTTCGGTTCACTTCTACTTTCTGAGGTGCAACAGCCAAGGGGGGCACTGGCATCCGGTGAGGGTATCTGGATGCATCATGACCTGGTGGGACCGTCCCCATGGCGAGAGGAAAGGAGCCTGCCGGCGGGCAGCTGCCTTCCAGAACTGAAGCTGCTCCTGTTCTCCGTGGCCCACGCATCCTCAAGCGGATTCTTCTACACTCAAGAACCTGCTTGGCCCACCTCCAATTACTGCTAGCACCTGTTTCTGTTTCCAGCACACACACGCACACACATGCACACACACGCACACACGCGTGCACGCGGGTCACATCCAAACCCTAGCATCTGTGTCTGAAAATCATCTACCTGTTCCTGCAGGGTGCTAGAGTTTTGCTAGAGTTCATGGCTAAACTAGAGAGACCAAGGTTTCTAATTAGGTGTCCGAGCACACTCAAGGAGGTTGTCTTTGTCTCCCCTGGGACTGAACCCCAAACTTATGCACTGCACTACATTCCCAGCTGTTTTTAAAATTTGGTTTCCTTTTGAGACCAGGTGTTGCTGCGTGCTAAGCTGCCCACGCCGGGCTCTGGCTTGCAGTCCTCCTCCCCCCGCCTTGCGTGCTGGGATTGCGCGCGCGCAGCACAACGTCTTGCTTCTTTGCCGATCTGTTGTATGAAGAGATGCGGACTGCAGTTCGGGGTTGCACGTGGAATGCGTGGCATGTTTGACTCCACTGCCTAAGAGGCCTGCCTGGGTGCTGCAGGTTACTTCTCCTGAATAACAGTGCGTCTGGC
This sequence comes from Myocastor coypus, assembly GCA_004027025.1. NCBI lineage: Eukaryota > Metazoa > Chordata > Mammalia > Rodentia > Myocastoridae > Myocastor > Myocastor coypus. Next base: position 43,530 of record PVJA010010627.1, on the reverse strand, counting down.
AGCCACAGCCAAACACTTTACACAAAAGAATGAGAATGCTACTGAAGGTGATTTATGAAGCACTGTGTCACTTTCTTATTTATGTCTTTAACTCATGTTATAACAAGGTATCCGTATTTAGCCTGAAAGTGACTCTTTCTGTAGATAGTAATGACTTGTCTAATTATGTTTGGCTATTCTCGAGAAGATGCCAGGACAGTTGTTCTACACTCTGCTGTTAGTATGCTGATGGAGGTGGGGGAGCTATGAAGGCTCCTTGAGATGACAAAAGCTGAATTTCAGAAGGGACAGTTGCGGGGTGGGGGCTGGAGTTCCTCTCCCTGGTAGAGCATTTACCTGACATGTGTGAGGCCCTGGGCTCCCTCCCCACCACCCCCAGAAGGAGTGCTGCGGTGGTAGTGTCATCCCTACAGTTTGAGGGTGACATCTGGCTCTGAGATTGATGTTCTTGGGCAAGTGACACTGCATTAGTCACTTCCCATCACAGGGACAAGCTGCCCAGTGCCAGCCACGCACAGGAGGAGAGGTGTACTGACTCACAGCTGTAAGGGTTGTCCCAGGTTTAGCTGGCTCCACGACAGAAGAGGCCCAGAGAGGGGCTGCCCGGCAGAATGCTGTTGATCTGTGTAGCCGGAGAGCAGAGACCAAGGTGGGGTACAAACACACCCTCCGGGTCCTGCCTCAGAGAGCCCCCCTTCCTCCGCCTGCCCACCCTAAACAGCACGTCCAGCTGTGTGTGACCACATGTACGACAGTTGTACCCCAGGATCCAGTCATCTTCTGTAGGACCCACTTCTGAATGCATGAAACTTGGAGGGGACCTTTTAGGCCAGAGCCATGCCCAGGCCTTGTCTAGCTGTGGATTATTGGGAGAACTGCCAGGCCCACTGCAGGGCTCATGTTTCTTCATAGTACCGCCTCACAGGAAGTAGCTGACTTAGTAAATACCTTGCTATCGGTCTAGGTCATGAGAACACAGACTGCCAGAGGTAAACTAGGAAATGAACACGCTCACACAGACTACGTTTCTATAGATGGTGGTATTTGTTATTGTGGCCACCGGTGGCATTGGCTATTTTGAAGACCATGAAGGATTCAGTGGGACGCTAGAATTGTAACACCGGAAGTTTGTATCTGTGGCGTGGGACAGTACCCCAGGGAGCACGCACTCATTCTCCTTTTCCTGGAACTGTTACAGAATCCAGAGACGTCTCTGTGAACCAGGCAATATTAAAGCAGATCCAAGAGCTGGGCCTGGGAGGCACCAGCTGTAACCCAGCTACAGATGGAAGTGGGAGGGCTGCAAGCTCAGGACTCGCTAGGGAGTGGAACGGCATTTACGTAGCACGTACACAGTCCTTGTACCCGGGACCGTAACAGTAAAAAGCAGAGCACAGGCCAACCTGAAAGGGACAATTGCTTATTTTGGTGTGATATTATAAAATATTTGAAGCCAGGAGTTCAGCTTTTTGTTGTGTTATTTAAAAAGAAGGCACCTTTAAGACAGAGCGAACCGTCTACATAGCAGATTTTCTTTGCAAATGGATACTGAACTGTAAAACCATGTTCTGACTGTCCCTTTTCAAGGGCCTTTTGGAACATGTGTTTTTTATTTCTTAAAAAATTTAAACTATGAGATAAAAGAACAAATGGAGGAGGAATGGCTCTGATATTTTTTCCCCCAGCTCTCTGGACTTCTGATCAAAACATATGGACCCTACCCATCAGAATGGGGGCCGTGACAGAGTAGCATGATCGCAAGAAGGCCAGTGGTGTGCTTTCTGCGCGGCTCGCTTCATTTGGCCCCCTGTGATACAAAATTGCTGTGTGATTTCTCTTTCCCTTGAAGTGCCTCTTAAATTTTAGTAATTTATTTCACTTTAAAAATCGGGGCTGTATATTAGGGCTCTTTATCATTTCAGATGCTGAGAGAAGTTTCTTTGTAGTTGGCACAATAGATACGTTTGATTGTGATAAAATAGGCAATCTATTGCAAAATAACCTATTGTATTAAGGTTAGCACACTATTGCAAACAACCGCAGGGATCATTTGTAGTCCAGTGGTTGCAAAAGAACACAGTTCTTGATTGTACTTTTTGGGGGACTCACGCAGAACGTTTTACTACAATTAATGAAAATACAGGCACAGAGAAAACGAGAGGCTGATCACAATATTTAATTACCTTTAACTGTAATTTGATACTTTTGCTCATTTTCGTCACAAGAAAGATAAAGATATATTCATTTCAGACTATTGTGTGAGATTTAATGTTCGTAAATGCTCTTTGAAATCTAGAGAAAATTGTGCTTGATGGAGATTTCGCCATCCTTGAGGGATCTTTAATTTGTTTGTTGTAGGAGCAATCATAACGGCTATAAACAGCCTGCGTAGCTGCTCCTTGGCCATGCTGAAAATTCGCGTTCTGCGTCTGAGCGTGAGCGTGCCCGTGTCTGATTTTTAGGGAGCTTATTTTGGGCAGGGACCATGGCAGAACTAGGGCTCCTTCCCTGAGTGTCACCCATCCGTCGCCCTCAGACATTCAGGGACCAGAATTTCTACATGCGGATGTTTTCAGTCCTGCATGGAAGTGGGTCCGCTCTCCCTGGCTCTGCATTCTTTGGAGTGACCTAGATAGAGCGGCTTGCCCAGTACCGCAGAAGCACCCTTGGGTGCGGGGAGCTACTTCGCTTTGAGCGCAGAGCCCGCGGCCCTGCTTTGGAAGATGCTTCGGGATCTTCTTACCCTCAGATCCCTCTGCCCTCGGTGCGGTACAACTTCTGCCAGAACCCCTTCCACCTTTCCCTGGAGGAGATCTAGCACACATTTCTGGTTCAAAAGTGGCAAGAGGAACAGTATTGCGCAGGGCTGCAGTTTCTTTAGAAACTGTTGGTGTCTGCCTGTCTCCCTTTGTTGGTAGACAACCGAAATGACCATATCCATATATATATATATATATATATATATATATATATATATATATATATATATATATTTAATTAATTATATTGTTGAATTATATTATTAAATTATATAATCAGATATTATTAAATATAATCACTCATAATGTAATTATAATTATATGCATATATACATATATGTGTATATATTTAATTGATTAATTAATTAATTAATTTATGTCCTTGTGCCTGGAATCAAACTTAGGACCTCTCACCTCTTGCCAGGCAGGTGCTGAGCCACTGAGCTAAATCCCAGGCCCCACATATCTGTTTGCATATGTCCAAAAAAGGTAACCTATCTTTGTGCTCTGAAATTGCTCTTGTGTTTGGAAGAAAAATACCTTCATTCCTAGATCTTCACAGTGGCTTTATTCTCAATAATCCGATAGCGATGCCGGGGCCTTGGCTTCTCTGGGACCGGGAAGCTAAGGAGCAACGCGCATGCCCAGAGCTGCATTTCAGGCTGTGTGCAGAGGGGCCGCCGGCGCTCTGCACAGGACAGTGTCTGCCTGCAGATGGACGCAGAAGAGTGGCCCCAGCTGCGGGCCCCCTGCCCCACCACCTCACGGCTCCTCAGATGCACAGGGGAGGCCCTGCTTATGCAGAGTCATCATGCAGGCGCAGCGGGGGGTGGGTGGCTGGCACATCTGCTTTTATATTCCCAGAATAAAAAAGTTATTCTTCTAAACTGACGCTGGTAGCGCTGGGAAATTAAACCATGCACATAGAAACAGTTCATTGATAGGTTTAATAGTAGGTAGCTCTTAGGATATTTTCGTAGGAAATGATTGGGCCTCTGGGTGGAAAACCACTGTTGTCTCTTCCGCTTCAGGCTGGAAATGAGGTAGACCAGGAGGAAGTTTTGAGAGGAGGTGGAGTTCCAGAAAACTCCCTGATGCGCGTACCTGTCACTCACTAGTGCTCTGCCTAGCAACCCATGGTCCCCTCGAGGACTGAGACGTGCGCCTCATCAGCTAGTTAAGGCTGCAGGTTTTGAAATCCACACTTGAATTGAGAGAGCGGAATTCCGCTATGCAGTGGGAGGGGCTGGATCATTCATTTGTGCCTGAGCCCATTTCACCGTTGTACAGATGCTCGTACAAGTCCGGCTAAGTGGGAAATCCTTCCGGACCATGCCGGCCAGTTGGACACATGGGACAGTGCGCGTGCGTGCGTGCGTGCGTGCGTGCGTGGTACAGCAACACTGGAGTTCACCTCTTTGAGGACCTGTGGACAGTGGTGTGCACTCCGGGGTGTCTCTCTGTCCTGACTTCCTCTACTACCTCAGAAGGCCATGAAGAGACTCCCAAGCGTTTCTCTGGCAGAGGCCCTCAGCTCCATAAGCCACAGAGGCTTGGCGCTGCAGATCTTGGTGCGAGGTGTCTGTTTAACACCGTCGCCTCCCTCGTGTTCACGTGCTAACCATGGGCGGGCGTACACGGAGTGTCTGCTCAGAGGAGTGAAGCCACACATTTTCGTGAGCGTACTCCATTTTTAATTGTGTGATTAAGTTGCTGACATAAGCAAGTGTGCAGCTCCCCATTAAGCAAGGACCCATAAAGGCATGCATTTGCATAATTTAATTTTCTGCACAGAAGATATTGAAAATCAATAGCATGATTCATAGCCATACCATATTATTGCCATGCTGCTGGTGGTTGGCCGCTTGAGCTCCAAAGAGTACAAAGAGTATTAAAATTGATTCAATTTGGTGTGCTGACTCTGTAGCTTTACTTGGGAACCACGGTCTGTTTCTATTTGCAAATCTCTTCTTCTTCTTGCCAATAAAATATTAAGTTGCTTAATATACTCTGTATACATTTTTGACTTCTACTCAAGTACGATTTTAAAAATGATTTGGAGAAAGCCAACTCCCAACTGATTGAAGCTGATTAAGGATAGAAAACTTCAACTCTCCTTCTTTTTTAAATTTATGATAGTGCCAGCAATGCATGATTATGTTCTTATTTGAGGACAGGGTAAGAAATCGCACGTTACTGTAGATGCAGTGGAAGAGCAAACTAAACATAGCTACCTTTAATGAATTGTTTATCTGTTAAAAAAAAAATCTGGTGCCAGATGATAAAGTCCTTTGCCACCTCATACGTTTCGGGAGTGGCCTCCCGCAAGAGCTGGTTATTACTACCTTCAATTATTGCTTCCCAGCCTCGGATGCGTCGTGCAGGCCGAGGGGGACGAGGGGTTCCTGCCTGTGGTGTACGGTTTATGTGAGCGCGCACGCAGCCAACCGCCACACTGTCTCGCTTCTCTCGTTGCCAAGACAAAACTCTCTGCAACCAAAGCTGAAGGAAGAAATGGTTGTTTGGCTCATGGCTTGTAGAGCTCTCTGCCCGTAGTTGGCTGCTTCCAGGTTGGTGGTGTGGCAGAGGACAGCACAGAGGAGAAACGGTCCATGGTGGGCAGAAGGCAGGGAAGCGGGAAGCGACCCCCAAGCAGCGCATGGCCATGGCAGCGGTCCTTTTGCTGTCCCTTACGTTCTGTCTGGGCTTCTTGTGCATAGAGTGTGCCTTCCCATCACCCACACCCGGAACTCTGCCTCACACACTGCACACCCTGCCCCCCCCGAAGATACCCACCCATGACCCCATGAGGCCTTGGGGAGACATCTGGATACAGATTATACTATGTCCTGACGTCCGCTGTCCACCCCAACAGTGACAGCATCAGGTCTCTCTCTCTCTCCCCCTCCCTCCCTCCCTCCCTCCCTTCCCGTGTAGGACCACATACCACGTGTTGAGTTCCATTAAGGGTATTAGGCTAGCAGTAGTCCAGATGTCCTTGTGCTTTTCAGAACCTGGACCTCTCTGTAGGCCACACGTTATGCCCTCAGAAGCAGTCTTTCCTACCTATCATTGTACCTGAGCATTTCAGTGCTGCTAGGAAGAAGACCCAGTGAACCACCTTGCTTGGGACGGTCCTGCCACCCCTCTTGCCACCTGCCCCTGGCGTGTCTTCAGCAGTGCCACCCCTCGTATGCTTGTCCCAAGCAGTGGGACTTTCTGTGGGCATTTTGCTGCTGGCCCATTTCACCAGGCCACCGGTGGTGTGTGTGTGTGTGTCTGTAGAGGTGAGGAGTCTACTCCTGGGAGTCCAAGACTGTGCACTGTCACAGCACAACCACCTGATGTCAGCCTCCTATTACTCGACCTGGATTTGCTTCTCTGTCAATGGCTTCAGAAGGTTGGGGAGTGGAACCCTGGGTCCCCTAGCCTCCCTGCTATCTAGTTAAAGGCTCTGGAAACCAACACTGCATTGAACACAGTGCTTGGGGACCCTGCTACCCTCTGGGCTTTCCCAGTAGGAGGACCTCAGCTGCAGGCCCTGCTGCTGCTCCGGCCAGAGACCTCACTGCAGTCTGCTCCCCCTGCATCCCACCCCCCATGTGCTCAGAGTTTCTGGGAAATGCAAAGCATCCCCGTTTTCAGAAATAAGATGGAGAGTTGCAGTGGGCATGGCCATTCTCCATTCCATCCTTCCTAGAGAGCTCACAGAGGAGTTTACAGCCCCGAAGAAAACCCCAATCCTCCCTTTCCCACTAGGTTTGTTGTGGAGTTTTGGGGTGAAGACTCTCTTCAGGGTAGGTTGAGACTTGTCTCAGCTCCGAACCAGGCACTGGCTGTGCTCGCTTTGGCAGCAGGCTCTTCTTTCTGCTCGGCCAGTCTTTCTTGGCGTGAAGACTTCACTGTGGAGCTGCCGGCCGTGAGAACAAGACTTGCAGGTGTCAGAGAGGAGCGGCACCTGCTGGATCTTGGGTCCGGCTCAATAGGGATGTTTGTTTTGTCTGGGTGAAATAGACAAGCTAGAGTAGCCAGGGGCCAGACACGGTGGAGGGCACCAATGCTGCTCCCTGAAGGCTGAGGCAGGTCTTGGGGGCTCTTCTGGGGCCCCTGTCCAGACCGTGAGCCTCTGCAAGAAGAAGTAGAGAACTTTTGTGTTCTTCAGGTACTCACATCAGGGTCTCACCTCAGACGCTGAAACCTGAATTTCTGCCAGGGAGGTCCAGGGCCAAGGGCTTTGTGTTTCTTTATTTTGTTTTGTTTTGTTTTGTTTTAAAGAAGCCCAGGGATCACAGTCAGGTCTGTGTCTCAACAGTGTCATCCAGGGATGGGGAACTTGATGACGAGACCTTGGGGTGACTGAAGTCCTCTCATCTCTCTTTTATACATAAGAGGTGAAGGGAGCCTGAGCTGCTCACTGGTTTCTGTAAGTAAAAGGCTTAAGATGGGGCTGGTCTCACACCAGCTCTGCCCAGGGATTCCCCCTTGTCACCAGAATTCCCCTACTGGTCCTTTGTTTTCTATCTTGGTCCCACTTCTTAGTTCCTCTGTTGACCCCTTGCTGGGTCCTTAACCACCCACTCGAGGCTTTGGGTCTCTGAAGTCTGAAGCTGCACATGGATTCACCCACTTCCGGCCAACATGGCCCCCACCCTCCGGCTGGCAGGCCATGGCTGGCTGGTCCGTGGCGTGCAGCTAGGTGGAGGAGGCTATGATTATCACAGGAGCTGAGGGTCTGAAGCAGATTTCGGCTGCTCTGCATTACAAAGGAAAATCCCTTAGACCAGTTACATTTAGAACAATTTGTGTAAAACAAAACAAAACAAAAAAAAAAAAAAAATGACTTGCCAAGTTGAGCGGCACCATTGCCTACGCGTAGAGAAGGCTCTGAGGACCAGGGCACCACCACCTGACAGCTTTATTGAAAAATGAGCTGAAGACATGGAGAATCGTTAGATGGCCACAGCGTGGCCAGCCAGCCAGCCAGCCAGGCGGTCATACGCGGAGAGGTTAGTTGCCTCCGAACTACCCAGTTCATTGGCGATAGAATTTCCTGCTACCAGTCAAAGCTCAGTTACTGTGCTGACTTGCGCGTGTTGCTTTGGTTGGACTTAGACTAAGTCCTTGGCTCTGTGCTGAATATTATTTAACAATTTGTAAGAATCCCAAAAGCGCTGTCTACTCAGTGTCCACTAAGTTAGGTGCTCTGCTCACAATAAGTTGTGTTGTCTTTGTGACAGTGCTTCCAGGTTGTTGTTTTTGACTCCATTATACAGATCTGGAAACAAGGGCTCAACCACATAGCCAAATTGACATTGCATTTACTGTTCAGATGGTGGAGACATTACTGCCTCATCATCTTAATACCAAGAAAAGGGTTATTTGAGGGACAAGTACTTGAAGCACTGTGAACAGATAGATAAGATTCAAGTACGTACAGAAAATATATCAACCTAATTTAGTAAGATTTAGTAGAAGAGAAAGTAATCAGGAGACTAGGAGAGAAAAACTTTATTTTTGATCTGTAGACACTCATCATGGTCCACTTTCCTAGTGATTCATCTACAAAATAGTGGGCAGCATTGGGTGATAGAGTCAGCCCTCATCAAACTTGAAAAGCGATCTTTTTTTTTTTTTTTCGTCTTTTTGAGACAGGGTCTCGCTATGCAGTTGAGGCTGGCCTTGAGCTCACTTTTGTAGCCCAGGCTGGTCTCGAACTCACACCAATCCTCCTGCCTCAGCCTCCCGAGTGCTGGGAGAAAAGGGATCTTTTAAAAGTCTAAATTCAGGAGCAGAGGGCGGGTATCAGTGATGACAGGCTTATGTCTAGACCTGTGTTTGGAGTGCGTTAGGTCCCCGTTTCCCTCGGAAGGGCTTATTCCTGTGGAATCTTTTTTTCAAGCACCGCTTGTGGTAAAGATAGCTTCGGCAGGTGAAGCAGGAAAGCGAGACACTCTCCACCCTTCCTCCTTGTTCCGGTGACTGTCACATTCTCATCAAAGCTAATGCCGTTATTAGAGGTATTACCGGCTCATCTGCAGTCGAGAATGTATTCTGTGTTTCCCATCTTCATCTTAAATTGAACGTGCAGTTGTTCCCCTGTTTTCTTTGCTGCTGAAAAGCGCACTTGATTTTGTTTGGGTGTATTTAAATATTAACATCGCCAGGTGCTGGGTATTGTTTGCCTATCATTCCCTGCCATTTTGCATTCTGGGCACCTGGGCTACTTGTGTGCCTTCGCATTAGTGTATTCAGGTGTGGGCTTGCAGCAGGCGCGATCTGCATCCGAGAGGACGAGGAGAGGGCAGGCTCTGAGCCAGGGTCAGGCAGAGGAAGCTCTGTGGAGTGGCGGCGAATACGTTTGCTTCTGCTTGCTGCTTTGGACTCCTTTTGAATCTCAAAAAACGCGTCGCTGAGCAGTGTTGTTTTTTTCCCCTTGAACATCATTGGCCATGGAGGTTTTCTTGTTCTCAGTGCTGTAGATGACTATTTTCAGGTCCACGGATGTGGGATCCAGATGAACTCCGTGCACAGGGACTCTCAGGCCTACCCATGTGCTCAGCCTGGGTAGCAAGGGCCGGGCTTTTGAGGTCACCACGGGGACATTTTCCCCAGTGCCAATCTGCCACTTCCTGGCTGTGTACCTGGGGCCCGTTAGTGGCTCTGAGCTTGAATTTCTCAGTCTGCCCAACAAATCCAACAACCCCAAATCAAGCCAGCGTGCCGGTGCCTAGGGTTTGTGCTTATTGGTGAAACTGGAACCAGAACCGCAGGCTGTGGTTCTAGGAGCTGTGCAATTTGGGGCGATGGAAAGTTAGTACACTGGTCGGGACCTCTGTGCCCACAGCCAGGACAGCGATGGACAGATTAAGTCAAGGCGAGGAAAGCAGAGCATGTCTGCAGTTGAGATCAGGAGCGCTGGCGGGAGCCGCTCTGGACACACCTGTTGCTTGTTTTCTCCCCAAGACCAGGAGGCTCTTCAGGCCATTCAGAGGTCTGCACCTGGAGGTCACCTGGGAGTGTGTCCGGGCAATAACCCAGCCTCACTGCCTGTCTCCCTCTCTTCCAGCATTGACTGAAGGCTACGCTGGCGCCCCGCAGGACGGCAGACGCAGCAGCTCCGTGCAGATCCGCCGGCGCAAAGCTTCTGGAGACCCGTACTGGGCCTACTCGGGTGAGTGGTTCCGGTGGGGGCTCTGGGCTCATCCCTGCCACTCACCGACCCGCGTACTTTTCATCTCCTTCACGCCCCAGTTCGCCTCTTCCAGTCACCCCGAGGGTCACTAAAAGTTGAAATACTGAAGCCTGTTGTTAAGACCTGAGCAGATGTCTGCCACCTGCTTTTGCAACCTGTTTCCCCCACCAGTTGCACTGATTTCTGAACTTTCCTTGTTAATGAATTATTGTTCCAAGCTGAGAACTTGGCAAACGATGTTGCTGAGCCACCCCCACTCTGGTCTTTCGGCTGCCCATGATTCGGAGAGCAGGGAGCTCAAGGCCTGTTTTGGGGACTTACAGAGCTACTTGAATACCAGAAAGCATCTGTGGTGCAGCGGGCTCTAATCTAGGAAGCCAGCCTTGCTTCCCGGTCACCTGGCTGCTTACATGGTTTTGCATGGTACATGGGGCTTCTTTGTCTTTGTTTTTCATTCTAGCCTTTGACCAGTGAGTGGAAGAACTTGGCTGTAAGTTGCTCACTGTTACAATGGAAGTAATGGTCTTGCATTTTTAAGAAGCAAAAGGCCCTGGGGATTTGACTGACCTTGTCAGATAAAAAAAGTTACATGTTTTGTTATACAGGTCTTGCTTTAACTTACTCTTAACCACCCAGCAGAAAAGTTTAACCATGAGGCCTAAAATGTAAAGCTAGATTAGTATGCTGAGCTATAAAACGCTTAAATCAACAGCTTCCCTCATTGCTAGTCTTGCCAATAACCCACCGCGATTATGGAACACTGGGCTATGTATATAACTACTTTCTCTTAGCTCAATGAGAAGAAAATTCTTTTGTACCAGTAATGATTAGAAAACCTGTCATGTCTACATCCTCTGGTCTGTGTAACTACTAGAGGACAACAATATGTATTGTATCAAATGCTGGAAATATGCTACTAACCTGTTTTGAAACTGTCACGTTGTTATTTCTTATTAAATGCAATAAAAACATAGAGTTAAAAAAAGGAGAAGAAGAAGAAAAAGAAAAAAGAAATTTGCATCAGGGTAGAGATCTCTCTTGACCATGGTTTCCACAATTACCAAAAATAGGAGAGGTGGATTGTTATTGCTGAGATGTACTGAAGCTCAAAAAATATGAAAAGTGGATGGTAGCTAATTAAGGAGGAATACTTGAAGAAGATAGATCGTGTTTGGGAATTACTGTTCTTTGGCACTGAATAATTCAAGTCTCTTGTAGGAAAGGGCTTGGAGAAATGCCATTTTTGCCTTAATAATAAATTTATGTATTAAGTATTGTTGGATAAAGAACTCAGAGATACTGTTTTCATAGTAATGCTCAGGTCTTACATCCTGAATTTTCTCCTGAAAATCCTGTTACATTTATGCCAGTGTAAAATTTATAGGTCTGATCTTTAATTACACCTTATCTATTGGCTTTTTGCGTCCTTTTGTCTATTGATAAATCTCCTGCCCCTACAGGGAGAGTAGCCTATCTATTTTGCTTTGCTGCTAACAGATAGTGATTCCGAGGTCTTCCATCATCCCCTCTTCTCTGTGATTAGGATTGTCTCATTAGCGCCTTTTTGTCACCGTCTTGATGAGTGATGGAAGTTGAGCTATGGAGACCAGAATGATGTCCGTACGTATCTGTCTGTCTTAACTTTTTGCCGAGAAACCCAGAGCGGGTTCATCATGTTGTAGTCTGTGCCTCTCCTGTGAGTCAGGAAGAAGCATGAAGCAGCCTGCTACTTACAGTTCATCAGTTTAGAATAATGATGCTGTTAGTCAGAAAGTCGGAAGTTCTAGCCTCTCAGCATCTCTGACTGCAAATGGCAGCAAAGAGATGAAGGCCTGAGACTTTGCCCGTTACTCAGTTACGAAGAGACCCACATGGGGCCGTCCTTGGGATGGGAGTGATTATTGAGGTCCTCACCTCTGGTAGGTAGCCTGCGTGGATTGTTCCACCTCGTACTTCTGTACATTATTGTATGCGAGTTAGGAAGCTTCTTCTACCAAGGGGCGTGCAAAGGGCTCACATTCAGAGAGAGGCACACCATCTCAAAACAACAGAGAGGAAAGTACACACTGCTAAGTCTTTCAGCTCTCCCTGTCTCTGCCAGATGTTGAACTCGGTAATTGTTCCATAAAGTCAGAGCTAGACCACGGTGGACAGACTGCCGGTGTTCGGGTAAAACTTCAGGAATACTGAAGCTCGAGTTCCAGAATGTTCATGTGTCGAAAATGGCTATGCCATTGGTTTTTCCCTCCCTGCACCCTTTCGAAAGACAAAACGCAATCTTCCTTCATAGGCTGCACAAAAGTAGCTGACCATTTGAAGAGGCATCACAGGCTGTACTTAGTCCGCTCCTGCTTTAGATGAAATTGTTCCTGCTGTAATTTGGATAGGAGTTGCAGGAACCCCTTGGCGACATATGCACTGATTTACAGGCCCAGGAAGCTAGATACAATGGTGAACATAAAAGAAGAGCAAGACAAATCCTAGACGACAGTAGAGACGGAGCATCTCCTAGCTATGCAAGACGCTAGAGCCAAGCAGAGCTTCCGGTTTGGGAGGTTTCTGCATTTTGGAAGATCCTGTTGCACATAGTGATGTCTCTTGGGTGTGGGTCCCAGGTCTGGCCACAAAACATTCACTTAAGTTTTATGGACACAATCTATGCACAGCCTCGGGGTGATTTCATACAGGATTTTTAGTGTGCCTCTGTTCAACAGTGACCTATCGCACAAAGCCAGGTATGGAATCTGCTCGTGGCATCAGGTTAGTGTTCGATTTCAAGCCTGTGTACGTCCCTGAGAAGGCCTGAATGTCAGGACCCTTTCTGTGCCAACGTGGTCTGGAAGGGCACGGGTGGCCGAGAAGGGTCAGGCAGGAGTTAGAGTCGTGAGCTGTCGGGGCCTTAATTAAAGCCAGGACAAATGAGATGGCCATGCTTGGCTGTGGGTGTGCACGTAAAGGCGTAAGTGGCACGGGAAAGGCTGCTGAGGAGTTCAGGTTCCTTCTTTGTGGGGGAAGTGATTTTCTTCATTTAGCAAAGGAGAAGCGGGCCGTGTCTGGAACACTGGTTTCATGGCCCAGACTTGAGCTTCCTCTCTCTCATTCTCTGATGCATCCAGTTCTTCCTCTGATGCTCTGTTTGGGACAGGACTTGGCCCGTGTGGCGTGTGAGCGTATGCATTTTGTAAGTCTTACAGATAGATCATGGTTCAAATCTCAGTGCTATCTGATAGGATGTTCCAAGGACACTTACTGCTTTGAGCCTCAATTTCCCCATCTTTTGTTGTTGTTGTTGTTGTTACTGTTATTTTATGTGTTTGGTACAGGGTCTCACGACACAGCTTGGACTTGTAGTGATCCTCCTGTTTTCAGCCTCCCCAGCATTGGAATTATAGGTGTGCACCCCCACGTTCAGCCTTGGTGGATAGCTCCGTGCACCAGGGGGCAGGTTCAGCACGGTATGTGGTGCCTGGGATCGAACCCTGGTCCCTGTGCTTGCCTAAGGAGGTGCTTAGTCTGCTGAGCTATCTTGGTGGTCCCCCCCCCCCCGTCTGCATACGGGAAAAATCAGTAGTTCCCTTGTAGGACTGTTGCGTCTGTGAAACTGAACACCATGTCTGCCGTGAAATAAGTGCTTTGTATTGCCTCTGCTGTTTCTGACGCAGTCATGCCCTCTGCTGCTGCCACTGCTGCTGGAGTTCTCCTCTGCTGGCTGTGGTGCTGGAGGGTGAGGCTTGGGTATTACACAGAGCTGAGCGAGGGAGCTGCTCCTGTATAACTTATCACTCACTTGGGATCTGGCAGCGAGGGCTAAGCAAATATTCCTCGACTTCAAAAGAGGGCCAGATGCGAACCGCAGGCTGTCTGTGCATTGGTGGAACACAGCCGCAGTTACCTCTTTGCAGGGTGTCTGTGGGGCTTTTAGGGGATCCACCACAGAGATGAGTACTTTTGACAAGAAACTTTGGGCTGAAAAGCTTCAGGGCTGCCTGGGCCTTCCCAACCAACGTTTAGCAGTGCTGCCCTCGGAAGCCCAACCTGGGCCTCGGAGAAGGTCTTAGTCCCTCTCGCGCGGGCTGCTCTGGAACTGGGACGATGATGGCGTAGTTTTCCTTGCGTTTCTCGTGTGTTCTCTGGAGTCTCGTGGATGGGAGGAGTCACCAGGATCCCGGCAATCACCTCTGGGAAAAGGCTCTGGGGGAGGGAAGACGAGCAGACGGCCCCCTTTCTGGGAACAGCTCGGGGTGAGTGGGCGTTTACCAGAGCTGCGCCCTGCGCCGCAGGTCACTTTGTGTGGAGTGGAGTTTGGTGACTGAAGCCAGCCTGGCTATTCTGATGCCTTCCCTGGCCGCCCTGGCCGGCCTGGCTGTCCGGCGTTTTCTGGACCACTGCTGACCAACATTTCGCTGCTCCACCGAGGACCAGCTAAGCCCCTTTGCTTTTCCGCGTCATTTCAGATCGCGCAGACCTAGTGTGCGCATTCATATTCCAGAGGTTACAACACGAGCCTTTCGAGCAAACGTGTGACACAGTCCCTATGCGGCACCCGCCCACCGGGAGACCTGCTGGAGGCCCCAGGTGGACCCCTGAAAATGGGCTGTCCCGGGCTCTGCCTGTCCGCTGTGAGAAAGGACCGCAGTATCTGAGTCCAACATGGTTACAAACATCTTTCTTGAAAGGTATAAAGTGGCGTGTAAGAATTGGCCATGCAAGGTCAAAATCCTTTATATCTTCACATTTCATTTTTCTTATTCTTCCATAGACCAGTGAAAGAAATCAGCCGCCTTTTTATCTATTGCATGTACTTGTTCACTGGAAGGCTTTTACCCATTTCAGCCTATCACATTGGAAATACTTAAAAAAAAAAATGTTTTCTTCTCCCAGTTTTACCCCGCTAAGGTGCAGCTCTCAATTTGTACCCCTGGAGATGCTGATAGACCACACATTTTGGAGTTTGCCCGGAACTTCTGTGATTATTACACAAAAAACAACACGTGGGGGAGGTCACCGCTGCTGGAAAGAGAACTGGCAGGTCTGCCAGGAGGAAACCTGAGGCCTTTTCCTCGAGCTGCTTTCTCCCTTCCCCCTCAGCTACTTGGGAAAAAGCAGGGTGTCGTCTTCCTCCCAAGCTGTCCCGTTTTTTCACCTTTTCGATTTTCTATTCCATGTTTCTGTGGTGCATAAAGAACTTCTATGAGTCAGTGCAAGGGGAAATTCTCTCCTCGTTAGGGGACTCCAACATGGAAACGTGACAGGGAAAATCCCCTGGAAGGAGTTCTGGCGCTGGGCTGGGAGAGGGTCAGCAGGACTCTTCCAGGAGACATGGCTTTCTGAAACGAGGACTCCCCGCACTCTTTTCTGTCTTCCGGTGAAAGTCTTGCTCAACTGTAAAATAGAAATAAAAGAACAGATATTGGGGCCCAGCGGGATGGCTCAGTGGTCTAAAGCCCCTGCTTGGGAAAGCTTGGCAGGCTTCAGGGACCGCGGTTCGATCCCCCGCACCACATGCTGCGCCAGCCCTGCCCTCGGGGCAGGCTGAGCCGGCCATAAAAGATGAGTAAATAAACAAATAAAGGTTCTGAAACAAGAATAAATAAAAAAAAAAAGAACAGATATTGCCATGTAGCTGTGGGAGGTAGAAGCCATGTGTCCAAGCGCCTTCTAGAATTTCTGGCTTCTACTTTGTCGTAGAGAATGTTTTACCATTCAGCTCTCGATTATGTGACAGCCCACTGTGTGTTCATGCGAGCGTCTTGTTTTCTCACTCTCTCCCTCTCTCCCTCTCTCCTTCTCTGTCCCTCTCCTTCTCTCTCTGTCTATCTTCCTCTCCCCTACCCTCCCCCCATATAAATGTCAAATCCTTGAAGACAAGGACCACAGCGTATTGTTCCTCATTTCTCCCATGGGTTGCACAGTGTCTCCCGTGGGGACCATTCAGTGCGTCGTTTTCAAGTGCGCAGATGGACGGGCAGGTAAGAGGAGACCATGCCGGAATCGGTATTGTGCGCTTCCCTGACGCGCAGGGGTGGCTCCCACCTTGAAGTTTAGAAAGTAGTAGGTGATTTATAAAAGCTTTCCCTACTGGATTCCTGAGAGTAACATGCTCTCCCCTGGTGAACTGAAGCTATAATTAAATTCTTTAAAATAATATTTCCATGTCTATTTTTAAGAATGTCTGTGCAGAACAAACAAAAAATATGCACGCCTGCAGGAGGTGGCTCTGTGGCTAGGAGCATGGAAGACCCTGGAATCTCCAGGTTTTATGCTAATATTGTTGTATTGCTTGCCGCTCCTCAAGCTTCCTGCAGAGGCTCAGAAGAAATCATTTCCTGAGGTGCATCTGCCCGTGGCAGGCCCTGCTCATCTCAGATACCCATACCGCTGAGGGGGGCTCAGCCCGCTTGGCCTGGACCGGTCTCCTTTCATGCAAGGGTCATCTGTTTACTTTTACAGATAGTTTCCATCTCTATACGGCCCTATAACTATGACTCATTTTTGAGTAAAAGTTACTTACTGACTGCTTACTGGGTCAGGCATGTGCAGCTGCAGAATTTGCTTCTGGGACTGCTGCTCCCAGCTCCCTGCCAGACGGAGGGCCTGGTACGTGCCAGGTGGGGCAAGGGCCCCGCAGTGTGAAGTGCTCAGCCAGTGACTGCAGAGCTCGGCGCACCACGGCCCAGGCAGGGCGCAGGAAGCCAGGGTGAAAATGCAGAAGATTGGATCGGAGCGCACGGGCTTCACAGCGTTCGGTAGGGACTGGGACTTTCCTTTGGAGCTTGTGGGGAGCTGGGAAATGATCGTGTGGTGGACGTGGATGACAGGCGCCTTGCTGTTTATGTGAGGTCACTGGCTGTAGAGTGAGGGGTCGGGAAGAAGAAAAGGGGACGAGATGGTGAAATTACAACACAGGCACTCGAGAGGGAAAAGGGAAGAGCCCTGGGAGTTTGTTACTTTGCGTATGTGGAAGAGAGAACAAAGAGCTCGTTCAGGGCTATTCTAGATGGCATTACATGTAGTAAGTGAGGAGGAGTCGGGGGATTGCTATGAGCATAAAGCAGCACACTGGGCTGGGCCTTATGAGCCATAGTGTAAATGTCTTGTTCGATATCTTAGTGTTTTTTTTTTTAATTTTATTTATTTTATTTATCTATTTTTTCTTGTTTCAGAACTTTTGTTTGTTTATTTATTTTTATGGCCAGCTCAGCCTGCCCTGAGGGCAGGGCTGGTGCAGCATGTGGTGCCAGGGATCAAACTGCAGTCCCTGCAGCCACCTGCAGGCACTTTAGACCACTGAGCCGTCCTGCCGGGGCCCCTCTTAGTGTTCTTTAGACTTGATGTTCTTTGACCTGAACCTTTACCTGAGATAGATAGATAGATAGATAGATAGATAGATAGATAGATAGATATTTGGTACAGGGTCTCTCTCTGCAGCTTGCACTTGTAGTGATCCTCCTGTCTCTCCCTCTCCAGCCCTAGGGTTTCAGGTGCGCACTACCACGCCCTATCTCTGTGGCCAGTGTGGCACGCCTGGGTTCCGGGGCTGGCCCGGTATGTGGTCCCAGGGCTTGAACCCAGTCATGGAGCCTGCCAGGCAGGTGCTTAGACCATGGAGCTATCTCCCCAGCTCCTGTACTTATTCTTCATATTTCCCTGTCCCTACCAAAAGGTTGAGCACAGGGAGGGCCGCAAAGTAGGGCTCACATTGTTGAACAGACCGGACCTTCCGACAGGTCCTGGTTTCCTTTTGCACAGGGATGTTTTGGGCGGGGAAGAACACATATGGCCACACAGTAATCAGGGCTACGCATATCAGAGAGAAGCCATCTGCTTGAGCTGCCTGGAGAGCCCGACAGTGGTTGGCCAAACCTGGCTCTTTTTTTTTTCTCCCCCCCCCTGTTTAGAAGGATCCTTTTTCTCAACATAGATATTTTTTCTTCTTTTAAAAAGCTCTCTCTGCAGATGGTTTCATAAGTGTTTGTAAACTTAGTGGATGCTAATGTAGTCAGTATGACAAAGCACACTCTGTGGGGTCCTTGTGACCTTCGGATAGCACCTTAGGCCGATGGAATATTGTCCAGTGCCATAGTGGTGTACAGGACACACACCAGGGAGAGGAGTTGTACCTGTTTCCATAACGAGACATGTGGAACGTGATTACTTGAGAAGCATTGACTGGATCCTGCGGGTGGCAGGTTGAAGGAGCTCCTTGTGGGCCTGTTGGTAGTATCTATGAAAATGTTAACGCTCGAGTCTTTCAGCGGATGCTTCTACTTGTAAACATTCTCAGAAATACATGTGTTTGCCCTACAAGTGGCAGGGTATTTAAAAGTCTAAATGACTGTCAGAAGGCAACTGAGTAATTAGAGTAGATCTCTACGCTGAGGTGCTTGGGGACCACTAGCCAAAGTAAAGTAGATGTAGCTACAAGATGTGTTGAAATGATGGGCGCAGTATGGCCCCGTTATACCCCAATTGGCAGTCACGTTGACAAGATCAAGCTAGACTGAGGAAGTAACCTTGCCAACTAAAGCTGACCCGTACATCATCAAGAAATGAGAGCCGCTGCCTGTTTATGTCTAAAATATTCCAATACCTCATAGAACTCTATGCACCATATTTAAATTTCTTGCACAATCCCTAATTTTTCAATGTGCCTCTTGTGTTAGAATAGATGGCTGAACTCTATAAAGGTCAGGCATTTTTGTGCGTAGCCATTTTAAGTGCAGTGAGAAATGGAAGGGAGGGGAAAACGTAATGACCAAGCCTACCTGGGAAGCCAGTAGGGAAGCCAGGACCTTTCTGTCCTTTAATTGGCTCTATCTAAATTTTTTAGGTGAAGCATTTTCAGTGGCAATTCAAATTTTATAAAATGCTGATATGAACCAAGCAGAAAGTAATGAACTGCTATCGACTTAGTTAGAAAATGAGCATGAAAATTTATTGAACAAAGCAGTAAATATTGACCCAGGCAGAGATAAGGTCAATATTTACTTGGACATAACATAAATCTTTATATTCATTAATCTCTAAATTTAGAGGGGGCCTACACGAGGCATGGGGTTATATATAATAAGTATGTATCTTTCATCTCTATGATGGATCAAAGTCAAACATATTTTTTTCCTGGTCATAAATTTGAAAGGATAGTGTTCCAGCCTTTGAAAATGACTTCCTGGGAAGAGGGTGGGTGGGTGGACACGCATAATGGAAAAGCTCAAGGAGACAGGACACCAGAATGAACCTCTGCCTGATCACCAGAGAGCACAGTCTCCATGTGCCATGCGATCGCTTAAAGGCTAAAGTTCTTCTTCTTAAACTAATCCGATGTACTCATTTATTGTATCTGATCTGGTTCATAAAACCCACTTGCTCATGAGCTAGAATAGGGAAGGCTCCTTCTCTGTAGCTGTTGTGAAGCTGTGCTCTACAGAAGTCTCTGCGACAAATGTCATTGTTCTGTATCGTGCTCTGTACTCTACTGGCCCTTTGCTTGTTGAAACTATTGAGTTGAGTTGAACTCTTATTATTTACTCGGTCAACTCTCCTGGTGAAGTGCTCTTCAAAGTGATATGACAATAAGGAAGAGCTGTTTCGTGGAATTATGAAATTTTAGTTCTGAGGTGGATATGCTACTACACAAGTGGATTTTCGGGGTTCATTTAAATGTAGAAACACCCATTTTCTTAAGGCCAACTTGGTCCCTGGGTAAAAGTCTTAGATTGTACATGGCTCTGGTTTGATCTGTTTGCCTGTTGTGCTAGCTTTCTGTTGGTGTGACACATTCCCTGGGAATATCAGTCAAGGAGAACACATTTTAGAGCGCTGGTGACTACAGACCTCTCAGACCATGGTATGCTGGTTTGCTGCTTCGAGCCTGTGCTGAGACATTGTATCATGGCAGGTGTATGTGACAAAGGAAGCCATTCACCTCATGGTCGAGAAACACAAGAGAGACCGGCAGGGGCTGCGTCCCTGTCCCCTTCAAGGGCTTTCCCAGCAAACCAAGTTGTGCATGTTCCAATCCCAACTTTAGCACCCAGGTTTTGTTTTGTTTTCTTAATAGCCGGTTCCGCCTGCCCTGGGGGTGGGGCTGGCACAGCATGTGGTGCCAGCGATCAAGCCGTAGTCCCTGTGGTTGCCTAAGGTTGCAGGTGCTTTAGACCGCTGAGCCATCTCACTGGCCGCAAGTGTTATGTCAGTCTCTGAAGGTTTGTGATTAATTCTGAAATGATCCTCGCCACCGCCATTCTGCTGGTAATTTTTCAGGACCCTATTTAAGACTGCTAGCAAAATGGGTAGTGTACAGTATATTCTTAGTTGTTTTATGGTACTACAACTTAGAGTTCCTGTGTTTAAACCTCATTGTCCATTATTAGCTAGGACTTTTTGTAGATTAAGGAACTTAGCAGTCACATGTACACAGTGTAGAACTTTGACTTCTTGAGAAATGTTTTCTAATAGCTTCTGGAATCTTCACTTTATTACTTTCATTATAAGATATCATGACTTCACTGAGTTTAGCATTAAATGTGATTTTGTGTCATATGAAAAATGAATACTGTGATAAAAATATTTGACTGTACAATAATGAAGTCATTTCTCTGGTGTTTCCATAATCATAGAGCAAGAACTTAGTGCTAACCTGTCTTTGCTACCTCTCTATGTCTCACCAGTATATTATCGTTTTATTTTTAGATAGGACTGGGCTTCAGTCCTCTAGCATTGCACCTCAGAACTGACCTTGTGGGTTGTATAATTTCTTGCTACTCCTCCTATCTGG
Source organism: Myocastor coypus (assembly GCA_004027025.1). Taxonomy (NCBI): domain Eukaryota; kingdom Metazoa; phylum Chordata; class Mammalia; order Rodentia; family Myocastoridae; genus Myocastor; species Myocastor coypus. The sequence continues at coordinate 22,802 of PVJA010010627.1, read as the reverse complement.
CAAGTGCTGCTCATTTTCTGTTCTGTTGTATAGTTCCCTCTGAACCTATTTTTAAGATTTTGTAATGAACAAATGAGCTTAGGGAAACAGTTTGATGATGAGTGTAGCTGACCTTCACATGGAGCAAACGTAGGCTTTCTGTAGGAGGCATGGCCGTCTTCTTGGAAGCACTGAAAAGGCCTCCTGTTATTTGCTGTACAATTAAACTAATCTGTGATGTGAAGAACAAGGTTATGGAGCTCTCTGAATTGCATTTGTCCTGAAAATGGAGTTTGTTCAGTGTCTTGATTTAGCAAGAAATCATATCTCCTTTGTTGCAGAAGTAGTCAAAAGTCCTCAAGTACATACCTGCTCAGGTCTCTCTGCGTTCTTTCTCTGGCATCGCCCAAGAACATTTCTCTGTTATCTTGGACTCTTCAGGAACCCCCCCCCCCCAGTCTCTACATTAATCTCTGCCATCCATTCTAAGCCTCTGATTTGCTGAGGGTTTAAGATGTCATTTCTGCCTACTATCTCAGACAGTTTTTCAACGTAACAGTTCTTACTTCCCTGGGTTTTAGGGTGGGTGTGGTGCTCGGGAGCCCCCTCCTTGAATTGCTCTCCAAGCTTTTCGTGGAGTCGGGAGCCAGTCTCTGAGGAATGTTGGCCCACGTTCTCTCCATTTGAATGTTGTACGGCATCGGAGCTCCACCTCAAAGCTGCCTGACATTTTGCTGCTCCCCGAAGTAGCTCGACTGCTTCTTCCTTTCTTATTCTTGGCCTTTTCTCACCTTATGTTCTCCCCCCTCCTCCTTTGCACTCCCCTTGTTTTTATTCCCCCAAGTGCTGGGACAGCTTTCTTTAGCAAACACCTGGGCGCATTCAGTATTGATTGATCATTCTGGAATGTTTACAGGAAAATGAAATGTTAACTTCTGCTAGGCCGACAAGCATCGCATAGATGAGCAAAGCCATATATAGGGTATTTCTGCTTCTGGGGCTCACGGTAGTCAAGGGAGGTGTTTTCTTCTCACTCTTGTTAAGTACTGGGCCCACAGGCACCTCTTGAGGAATGATTTTGACACTTTTGGAAGGTCCTGTGGCTTTTCCATTCTTACACCACCTCCTAATCAGCTACCTTATAACTTTTTTTTTTCCTGTAAAGATTGCCCTTTCTCTCGCCATCCACTAGGGTGTGAAAAGGAAGCTTCTACGGTAGGAGCCATTTGTGCTGCTTCCGTGCTGTGCCGGGGGAACTTGTCAAGATTGGCTCTCCTTTGTCACAGGAGAATATAGCTCTGAGAAGCACTGTGAGGGTTTCTCTCCTGAAACCCCCAGGAAGTCATTTCCAGGAGCCGATTTGTTTTGCCATGTCTGAGCCTCTGGAAACAACCCATTGACGGTTATCTCACCCATACAGAGGCACCTCTGGTTGCTTCCTTTTCCTTACTGTGCTATCTCTGACCCTCCCCCTTTGGCGATGGTTTGTCCCCATCAGTGAGTGGCCTTTGGGTTGTATGGTGGCTTTCAGGAGCCCTGGAAATCAAATTACAATTTGATGCTATCATGAAATCCAGAGAAGAAAGAGAAAGTGACCTTTTCTTGTGTCTCTATCTAAAGGCAAGATAAGTGTTCTTTAGAGTGTCCCACACTGACCATCTTCCCATGTTTCATTAGCCACACCCACATCGCAGGCTCATGTTTAAACGAGTCACTAGTAAGAGGGCTGGCACTAGCATAATTAGCTTAGAGCAGAGGAGACTTCACTTGCCCAGGCTGCAGTGGTCTGGAGTTCCTGCCGTCTTTTTCACTACCTAACCCAGTGGCAATGACTAGGAGAAATTCGGGATAAGGGTTTACTTTGTGATAGAAGCTTGATTTCAGAAGGCTGATGGGGTGGTTACTTGACTGGCTTGGGAGCCCCTAGGGGCTCAGTACAGCCCAGCTCTGGGTGTATCTGGGTGGGTCTTGGAGGCGCAACTGTAGGTATCCTAGGTGGTCCCTGGATTGGTCCTCTCCATCAAGGTTTCTCTGTTCTGCCTCCCAGGGCCAAGGACTAAGCAGCTATGCTCTCCCTTGTCCTTCTACCATGATGTTCCTGTCCAAGAGCAAGCTTACCATGGGCTGACCCCTGAAGCAGTAAGAAAATCCATTTCACTAGTCACAGATAGCCAGGTGATATAATGCTTTCAAGAATAGCATTAGGAGAAGAGAGACGGTGCAGCACAAGTATCAGGCTCGCACTGATTGGGCATAGCCTGTGTCCCAGGCATCGGGCCAACATCACTTGGTTGTTTATGAGATGGGGTCTCTCTACCTTGCCCCTGCTGGCTGGCCTCAGCCTCTTGTTCATCTGACACTGGAGGCATGTGCCTTCATGCTTCTAATTGTCTCTTAACAATGCTCACCACAGCCATACTCAGGAGCTATGAGGTTTTTACACAGGGGAAGTGACTTCCAGGGGAATAGGTCGGACACCTGTCAGGGCCTGACTTGTCGGCCCACTCTGCCTTCTAGTCGGAGAAGCTTAGTCTGAGACACAAGAAGGTGTGGCACTTGCATACTCTCTAACTGGAAAGCAGTAGGTGCAAGGTGCTGATGTAAGATTTTTCTCTAACACTAGCACAACACCTCAGCCATACAAACCTCAGATCCATCAAGGCCATTGCTTTGTCCAGGTCCTGTATCTTGGGCCAAGCCGAGCAGGGACCTAGCAGGTGTGGGCTGCCTGCGCTGAGGTGAGTTCCTCTGCTGTCTGCTCCCGGAGTCTCCACTGAGGCAGTGTTTGCCACATACTGGCCAGGTGACAAGCACAGTTCTATTCATCTGGACTGTAACAGAGAAGGACACGGTTCCATTCCTGCTTGAAGGAGGGCGATGTGCAGCACATTGTCACGTGGCGCTGGGAAATAAGGTGGAGGTGAGGGATGGGATGGCTCTTCCAGTCTACAGAGAGTTCTCTGGCGATGCTGGAGCAGTGACAGAAATACAGGGAAGAGGCTGCGCCCTGTGGGTGTGTGAGGTGTGGACAAGCATTTCAGGCAGACATTGCCGCACTGCGAAACGTTAAATGATGTATCTAAAATCACTTCTAGAATCTGTCTATTTTCTTTTTTAAAAAATTTTATTTATTATTTTTATTCTTGTTTCAGAGCCTTTGTTTATTCACTGATTTTTATGGCCGGCTCAGCCCGCCCCGAGGGCAGGGCTGGCGCAGCATGTGGTGTCGGGTGTGGAACCGCGGTCCCTGAAGCCGCCCAAGCTTCCCCAAGCAGGCGCTTTAGATCACTGAGCCATCCCGCCGGGCCCCTCTATCTGTCTATTTTCTATGGGTAGAATTTACCTACCGCCCTACCTACCTACCTACCTACCTACATCCTATAAGTATAATCTATATTGGCCGGTCTGTCTATTTATCTATCTGTCTATTGATCAAGCAATCGTCCTGTGTTTGTCCGTCCATCCATCCATCCATCCCCACATCCACCTGTCCACCCCTCCACCCACTCACCCGCCTATCTCTGTGTGGTATTTGGAGCTGAACCCTCGTCTTTCACCCCCAGCGACTCCCCTAGCACTTTGTGTTTCTTGAGACAGAGTTTCAGTCAGTCACGAAATTGTCCAGCATGGGCTGGAAGCTTCCATCCTCCTGCCTCCAACTCCTAAAGGGCAAGGATTACGGACATGGGCCACTATACCAGGCATCTGCTACTTTTACTTAGATTTGAGAATCTTCTAGTTTACTATTCTGGCGTAGAATACAGTTTCAGTCATGCTAAAGAAATGGTCCTTAGCTGAAGTACCATTTTGTCCCCTTGGCGCACATTTGGCAAACCTGAGGATGTTTTTGGATTGTCACAGTGGGGAGTGGTTGAATCAGGATTGATACTCAGAGGACAGAAGTCCAGAGACCTGGTCAGTGTCTTCAGCAGGGCCCAGGCCTTATTTTTTATTTGTTTATTTTTTTTTTTTGTCTTTTTGAGACAGGGTCTCGCTACGTAGTTCAGGCTGGCCTTGAGTTCACTTTTGTAGCCCAGGCTGGTCTTGATCTTGCACTGATCCTCCTGCCTCAGCCTCCCGAGTGCGGGGATTACAGGCATGCGCCACCATGCCCGGCTAGGGCCCAGGCTCTCGACAGCTTGTACTTGAGGCCTCCAGATTTAACATCGCTGCTGTGCATTTGTTGCTCTTGGAGCTCTGGGAGTTGAACCTTGTTGGTCAGTTATCGATCAACTGTTTAATCGAGTGGCTGTTTGGCAGCAGGACCACAAGAAGCTGTGCTGCGCAGGATGGGCTGGGCTTTAGAGAGTCACGTGGGTGCCATGGGGCTCATCCTGCTGTGGATGGAGGTCAGTGAGGGACCTGGAGAGCTTGGAGGCTGACCACCCTAGAAGTCTGGATGTGACGCTGGGAAGGAATGAATCACGCTGCTGATCACGGTGAAAAGCCTACCTCTCCTGTCACCGCCAGGTGATACATGGCGGCTGCGCCACAGGAGAGAGCGGTGGAATTACTTTTATTATTACTGTTTTATTTTTGAGGTCCCCAATGACTATTCCATGTGTCAACTCTTTGATCTAAAAGGCTGTTAGGAAATAATATCCATTTTAGTATTGCCAACCATGAAGGACCCTGAAGAACCAGCTGGGCCAGCGGCAGCGGTGCCATGAGAAAATTTATAGTTCTCTAGCTACAAACCTTGACAAGTCACTTCCAGGCTGGACGGGGGACAGCAGTTTGCTATGTGGGCACCTTTGACCAAAACAATGGGAAAAGCTAGAGGCCTGAATAGCGAGTGATAGACTATCATCCTCTAGCTGGTTGTCAAGTCTCGGCATCTTAGTATCTGACGAGTTACATATAAATGTCTTAATTACAGCCCGAGTCTCCTATCAGAACAGATTCCTTGCTCTGTGTTGTGGTGGAGTTACCTGAGAGCCAACGGTCCCTTGCCCTCTTGGATGTCTTTGAACTTACGGATAGATTTGCATGGTCTCTATCCCCAGGGAACTCAAAGTCTCTTTTGAAAATGAATTCTTATTACCATTGACAGCCATTGACTTCAAAGGTTAAGCACACTGAGATCTGAAACGCCAGTTCTGGTTTTCTTTGTAGACCTATAGATCTACCTTTGCATCTTCAAAGAGCTTAGGGATGTAGATGACCGCTTCTACGGCGGGCGCACCTAGCAATATATTTTCTTAAAATTGGCATGCTAGGGCATCGTGCAGGCTCCCTTTGTGATCACCGTTGGGAGGAGGAGTTCAGAAGCCAGCTGAAGATGAAAATCGCATGAGAAGCAATTCTCTCCACAAAGAAGTCTTGCGATCACCTTCGCATCCTTTCCTGCCCTGCGTCCTTTCTCAGTCCCCAAGTTATCCCAAAGGAACATCTTTGGTGGAGAACAGGGGTGTAGATTTTGGTCTTGAAAATAGTGGTTGTCAATATAGTTATCAGAATCTGTTCTTACAGTCTTGGAATTTGGTTGAGACAGAGTTATTCATCACAAAAGCCGCTGGTTTGACCAGTTATCACAACTAATTGTGAATTTATGTCTCTAGTGGTGCAGTGTTGGCTTGTGTGGCATGGCTATGGAGGCCCCGAGTGCATTGCCCTTGACTGGTGACTTCGCCCCAGTTTCCTGAGTCCATGTTGTTGAACAGACACGCTGCTGTCGGCTTGGTGTACATTTTCTCTTAGATCCTGAATCTAACCCTCAGATGAGTCCTTTTTCCAGGTGTTCCTCTGTCCATGCAAGGTGCAGGTTTGGGATTTCCCATTAGTGTGGGTGGAAACAGACTGAAGAATAAAAGAAAAAACACGTTCTCAACACAAATGTATTATTTCAAGCCATTATTTCTTTAACATGTTTTCCTAATTAGAATGATGAATAAATAGGCTTCAATTACTAAAGCATTTGTTTAGCAAGTAGAATTTCCGAACTTTATTCTTCAAAAGTAATTTTCAGTGGTATGAAAGTTATACCATGTTCTCATTTCTTTCAGCTAATTCATACGTGCAATTATTTTCTTGTGGTCCATGTGGTCTTCAAATTTTCCTCATGTAGACAATCCCAACATATATAGATTTTCACTTGAAAATATTTGCCCCACGTCAGTTCTGAACACTGGGCTCTGTAGAATATGTTTCAGAGAATATGAAGAGCATAAAAAGTATTCTTCAGTATTAATTGCTTGGCATTTAGGTGTGTTGTAGGTTATTTTAATAAATGAGGTCAAGCTTTAAGGTAAAATATGGAAAATATATGCCATTCAGTATTCAGCAAGGCTTCTAGTGTGGTTAAAATGAATACTTAATATTTTATTTTGAGCCCTCATTACAGAAAAAAAATAGATTTATGTATTGGGAGGACAGGAAATATAATAATTAGAAGTACATTAATTGATTCTAGGTTTTTGTCTTGAAAATAGTGGTTATAAATACAGTTACAGAATCTGTGTTTGTAGTCTTTGAATTTGATCGAGACAGAGTTATTCATCATGAAAGCCGCTGGTCTAGCCATTTATCATAACTAATTGTGAATTTATGTCTCTGCACCTCACAGATTTGATGTATGTCTTTTTTTTCTGGGGACATTTACTGCAGAAATTAATTTCAGACATTGAGAGAGTTTTACAGCCCTCGCAACTATTCGTTACCTAGATTTAAATGATTTTACTGTCCTGTCCTCCCACCCCCAGCCGTACACATTGACTTCTGGGAGTAGAGTTTCGCTATGCAAAAAATAAAGCCTTGGTGCAAAATTGAAGGTGTGTGTGTGTGTGTGTGTGTGTGTGTGTACCCCTTTGGGACCGATTCTCTGGAACTTTCTGGCACATGGCTCAGTGACTGCTTGAGATGTCCCAAGAGCTAGTGGGGTGGGGAATGTGGAAGTAAAGATAAATATAGCTGTTTATTGCAAGAGTGCTCAGAAATTTGAATAGAACACTCCTGAGATGGAACCGGAAACTCTCCTTCCCTTGTACTTCCGGTTAGGGAGGGAAGGAAGAAGGAAAATGAGTGCAAGATGGCGAGGATGTTGGCAGGCATGGAGGGAGGGCAGGTTGAGGCTGACGCTCCCTAGCTGGTTTGATGTCCACTATCACTGATGGCTTCCTGGCAACTTGAGATCTAAGCGTTCCGAGCTGCTGTTGTAGCTTGTGGTGACAGGGAAATTCCAGTTTGACAAAATGAGTCTCATATGATTCATACAACTGCTGTCACGTTGAAAGGGGGAACCCGTGCCAGTGGCCATCCGAAGGTTTTCTTCTTCTTTATCTATTGGGAATGGGCCATTGTGCAGGATGGCATGCTTTGGGGTGTGCACTGCCATCCAGGTTGTGGACATGGGTTTTCAGTAATGCCTTCCTTAATGAGGTGATGATGTAAGAGATGGAATAGTTTGATTTTATATTGAAACTGAGAAGAACAGAATTGTCACCCACAAATGATTAAATGAAAGGAATAAGCCTCCTCAGGACCGAATATGTGTTAGAGCGAAACTGAACATTGTAGTCAAGCCAGACTGCCTGAGATGGAGCCTTAATAGTAGCATCCCAAGAATGAATAGGCTTAGAAATGTAACATTCAGAGGTGAGCAATGGGGCTGGAGATTCTTGGGGAAGCATAAATGCAGAGAGAGGACTCTGGTTCCTTTCGGCCCTTCCGGTTCCATAGACTAGACCATCCCTTCGTAGCTCCAGGTCATGCCGTTTCCAACAGGAGGACGGCGCACAAAGACTGGTCTTATTTGAGAACCTCCATACAGCAAGTATAAGATAATAAGAGGCAGGATTAGTAGGCAGCGAACCCAGCTGTGGCGCTTGACCAGACAACTCCACGGAGCCCTCAGAGGTTCCCACCTACGAATGAGCAAATTTTAAGTGCTTTTGTGGTTTTTTGCCTTCATACCATGTGTCGTGACAATTTGTGTTAGATTGGATCTTGTTTCCCTTTACGTTGTGTGATGAAAACCAGGGGCGATACTGATTATAGTTCAGGTTGAGGGTGACACACGGGAGATGCCTAGTGAATGGCAGGTGGGTCTGCCACAGATTAGGTTAGTGTCGCCAGACCAGCGGCCGCCGTAGCAAGGTCCATCAGCACAGCTGCCCTTCTCATCTGCTTACCGAGGAGTTCAATGGCTGCCTTCCTCACACAGGGCAGAGCACTGCAGTGTAACACAGGCGGGTGAGACTGTGGCTGGGCAGTCAGACACGAACGAGTGCATAAGAGCTGTAGAATCGCTGTATGAGATGGGACTCCTTATTTGAAAGATTTTTTTTTTTTAAACTTTGCAAGCCCTTTTTCCTTCTTTCTCACCTTGAAGCTAGTTCATGCAGACTGTAATTTCTGGCTGGTGCCTTCATAATGAATTCAAAGTGAACTGTGATTTGAGATTTACTCTTACAAATGGAAGCTGCACGTGTCTGGACTGGAATTTCATCATCTTGCATTATGACTTTGTAGGTCTCTTCCAGTTATTTTCAAATCCGAATCTTAATGTCACTAGGTGCATTATTTAAAAATTTGGAGCAGAGCAACAACTTTGCTTAGCTTTAAACTTTTAAAAGCTCTTCTTTTCCCTGGTCAGAATGGCCTGGTCCTTGGCATAGCGGGGTGCTCTTTGTCACTGGGTATTGAGGCCCCACCCTCCATCTCCAGTTTTAAGTTCTAGCGGGGGAGATTTGCAGTCTTCCCTTCTCTGCGCCTGGACACAGAGAACTTCCGCCCTCCCCCGGCTTCCGTTTCCGCCCGGCCTGCGGGCTACTCCATCTCCCTGTGGGCCACCGACTCCTCTGTCTCCTGTTGTGCACTTACGGTAGTAGGCAGGTGGGGAGACTTGAGATCAATGCGTGGGATTGGGGAGATTTTTTTACACCAAGTCATGCCTCTAGAAACATCAGAACAAAGAGAAAATAAGACGCATTAGAGTGAAACTTTGACAGCTTCTGGTGATACAGCTTTCAGTTTCCCTAAAGCTGAGCGGAGGTCAGCGAGTCAGCCAAGCCTCTTACATGATTTGCTGAGCTCCTGTTCGCTCTGGCTCCAAATGAGGACAGAAACAAGAGGCTGAGGAAACGTGAGAATTTTATCCCCGAATCTTTTCTCTTTGTCTTTTTAAAACCTCTTATGGAAGGCAAAAGGCACATTAAGTTTATATTCTGATAGTTCTTTGAGTTTGATTTCCACTCCAGGAGCTGAAGAGTCCGTGCAGCATCTTGGTACTAGCTCACACTGGAAGATCGTTAACACACTTAGGCTTATTCCTGGAATCCTTTGGCATCCCTCCGAACTTGTTTGGTTTTGCAGTTTAATTGCTATGGAGATGAGATGTAAAGCTGATAGCAAAAATAATTATTATGCCCACACAAGTTGCATTTCCCACTTTGCCATCCTGTGTTCCAGTGAACTGTCTAATAATTTTTAAAGGTAATGTGATGCCGCTCTGCCTTCATTTTCTTCATTCCTGAGCCATTGTTCAGGTGCGGTTCATGTTGGAAGCTCACACAGGAGTGGGAGCTGTGAGCACCCCAGATGCCTCCCCCGGCCCCCTTCACTGCCTCCACCCAGGGCAGAACAGGGAACCCTGAGGGGTCCCACGGCTGGAGAAGGATGGAGGGAGGGAAGGGAGGTGGGGATGAGGGACGTGAGCTGGCCGAGCAGAACCTGTGACGCCCAGCGCTGGAAGGGGATGCGGAGTGCAGGGAAGGGCGGCTTTTGCTGCCCGCCCCGCTGACGTGTGGGACTGTGGAAACGTGGTAAAGTTCTGCTTCATCCTGCCCAGCGCTGCTTTTCCTCAGCATCTACTTTCTGTGTCATTGGTTTTTTTTTTTTTTTTTTTTTTTTTTTTTTTTTTTTTTCCTTGTGTTATATAAGCAGCAAGCTTGGTGTCAGAAACCAACCAGCAGCAAAACGGCTCTCCTCCCGTCTCCTCTCCCTGAGGTAACCAGTGCAACATTAGGACACACGCTCCCATGGGCGCCCACACGCCCACGCACAGTTGTTATTGATTAACATTACTCCTCTACTGATGTAGAATTGATATCCTTCTGAGTACACACATAGAAATTCTTTTTTTTTTTTTTTTTTTAAAGAAAAATGCATATTGGACTGGCAAGAGGGCTCGGCGGTCTAAAGCGCCTGCGTAGGCAGGCACAGAGGACTGTTATTGGATCCCCAGTACCACATGCCACACCAGCCCCACCCTCTGGGCAGGCCGAGCTGGCCAACCCCCCACCCCAAACTGTGTCTCCTTCCCTAATGTAGGCTGCGCAATGACTCCCTGCTAATGGCCGCTTGCACTGTGTCCAGCTCTTCTCCTCGCTTGGGCCCAAGAGCTTCTGGGTTGAGCTATATCCTCCACTCTCATGTTTTTACTGTGACATAGGGTCTCACTGAGTGGCCTAGGCTGTGCCTGCACCTAGGATACTTCTACCACCTGCGTGTGCCTAGCTTTTTGACACTCCTGCTGTAGTATTCACTCGGATGCCCTGCTTTTAGTTTTGGATTTGGAGGACAGATAGTTAAAAAAAAAAAAAAAATGGAGTTGTTAGGTCCAAGTGTCATGTGGCTTTTGCACTTAAGCTGTAGTGCGCAGCTTTCTGCATTTAATTATTTCTCCATCACACAGAACAGGAGAGATGACTGAAGCCACTCCGTAATGTGTAGACTACCGGAGAAAGACCTGAACTGATCAGCCACAAAGCAGGTACTTTTACAGGCAAAGACATGATGGCGGACATTGTCCGTGTGGTCCACGTGGGAGCTCAGCGGCAGAGCTCAGAGGGCGCGCTTCCGCCAGCGCGGTGGGCCCTGGACTCCTGGGCTCAGAATGCTCCCTGGTGGTGGTTGTGACTCAAGCTGTCAATCAAAGGCCAAGGTTCCTCTACCCGGGCCTTCAAAGTCTCCCTCCAGCACACAGGCAGGTCGCACTGTCCTTAGAGAGACAACGGCCCAGGATCTGTCAGTTAACTCCATATAGGAAAGGATGTTGTCCCATTCCTTCCAGAACTCTTTAAGCTATGGGAGGTCGTCACGCTTCTCTGGCCAGTCCAGGGGGGAAGCATGCCTGGGGCTGAGCCGGATGGTTATCTCTGTGTAAGCCTGGTGGTTGGGCGCACAGATGCTGGCGGCCTCAGCTGGATGCAAATCTCATCTGTTCCAGTTTGTTTTCTGTTTATAAGTCCGGGTGTATCTTGACGACCCTCTTGGGAGACTTCAGAGTTAAAATCATTGTTTTATAATGAGGCAGTGTTACAGCCGTTGTCAGTTATAATAGAGACTCCATGAGGGATGCGTTTTGCATGCCTGTTTGGATGCAGGCCGTGGAAGCGGGGTGCTTGCTGGGCTCATCTCTGCCACGGTAGCCCCAGTCCACGAGTGGCTGTGGAGGAGCTCCTAGGACGCAAAAAAAAAAAAAAGAGGCTTGGAATGGATGTGGACGTGATCCGTGAAATTGCAAATTGCACCGTGTCTTCCCTGTCCGCCAAGTGAAAAATTCAAGCGTTTGTTGATGCCTGTCACCTCCGCTTCCGCATTGGCCCCTTGCTCAGGCCTCCCTTATTGCTTAGTTCTCAGTGGGTAGACCCCTCTTTCTTCGCCTAGCTAGGATCTTTGACTCGTTTGTGATTGTGTGCGACATTGTATCTTTTAAAGAAATTGCTTCCAGCCTTTGAAAACCTACATGAGTATGTAAAACCTGGTAAACGTAGTCCGCCTTATGAGCTAAACACAGGTCTATCTCTTTAGCAGTATTAAAATAATGTTTCACATGGAATACTTGCCCCCAAAATGAAGTCTTTCTTAATGACAGTTCAGTTGGCATTAAAAAGTTGTCCTGTGGAATACCGAGCCTTAAAAGTGTCTTTCCATTAATAACCCTTCCCAGCAGAAAAGCATCCAAGATCGTTGCGAAAGACACAAAAGCTTCAGCGTGACCAGGAGGCAGGCGCTGCCCGCAGGTCCATGCTTCCTGCTTTTACCCAGAACCGCACTGTGGGGGTCAGCTGGAGACTAGGGCATGTGATCCGCTGAAACGACGGTGCCTCGACCCATCTCCAAGCCCATCGTCCCAGGGGCTTCTGGGGATGCTTGCGAGCCCTGGACATGACTTGCCTCCTCAAAGGCGAGGTGACATTCTGGGCTCCAAAGCCTCACTGCCATTAGAACTTCAGGGTAACTGTACTGAAGAGGTCGGCACCAACGCAGGGATATTCATCTTCCTTGCTAAGTGTTTAGGGATCCCATAACATTTGACAGTTGGCGAAAGAATTAGTTTCTGTCTTTTCTTTTTTTTTTTTTTTTTTTTTTTTTTTTTTTTTTTTTTTTTTTTTTTTTTGTCTTATTGGGAGGAAAATGAGGAGTGAAGGCAGTGAGGAAAAGTCAGGAGTGAAGTAGGAAAGTGTGCGCTACCCTGGGACTCACAGGGAAGCACTCGATTTCCTACACAGGGAAGGGATTCTGGCCTTTAACTGGGATCTGTAGGCTTCTGATGCACTCTAATCTCTGGCCTCATATTTTGTCATGGTCTCTCTTATACTTCTGCATCCCTATCATCCTTGAATATCCTTTTTCCTTGGTATACATTTTGAATCTGGGGTAGCACCTTTTTCCCTGTTAAAATCTTCCTTAACTTCAAGGAATCTCTTTCTCTGTCTGTCCGTCTATCTGTCTGTCTGTCTGTCTCAGTACCAGGTATCAAACTGAGCATCTTGCGCCTGCCGGGCAGGTGCTTATGCCACAAGGAATATCACAAGAACTACTTTTTCTTTCTTTCTTTTTTTAACCTAACTGTTGCTAGAACTTAAATTTCACTCTGCTTTCCAATTTGAACTAGTGCTTGCATGCCCTGACAGCTTCCTTTATTAGTTTTGCACTGAATTGTGACTGACTGTTGACTGACCTCGCTTTGTAGGCTGGTTTGTGAAGTTCTTGAGTGTCAAAGTTTGAGGCTCACTGTTCTTTGATTTTGATGAACCTATCCTGGAACCATGCATAGAAACATTTTATTTATTTATTTATTTATTCATTCATTCTTTTGATAAAAACATTATTAAATAAATGTTTGATTTCTTTCATATTAAGCATCTCTGTAGAATATCAGGAACAGTAGTTTTAGTCACTAAACAATGGTGTGTGTACTGGGCAGTTTTATTTTATAAAGATCCATGCTAGCATTGTCCTGAAAAAACTCTTTTTTTTTTCTTTCCCTTTACAGGGTCTACAGGGCCTACAAGGTCTCATTGTAGAATGGACTTGTAGTGATTCTCCTGTTTTTAGCCTCCCAAGTGCTGGGATTACAGGTGTACACCACCATGCCTAGTCTCAATCACCGTCTCAGGGCACCCCGGAGACTCGAGGGGTGTGGGGGGAAGCACAGCAGTCCCGGTGTCTTAGTTACTTTTTACTCATTGCTGGGACAAATACCTGACACTCAAAATGAAGGAAGGAAAGGTTTATTTAGCTCACAGTTACTGGAGGTTTCAGTCCATATTCGGCTGGCCCAAGTCTGCGTGGAACAGGGCAGAGAGCATCCAGTTCATGGCAGCGGAACAGCAACAATCTCAACAGAGGCAACCGACCAACCAAACAGGGAAGCAGAGAGCAACAGCTTTAGTCTGTTTATCTCTTTTTATATTCCTATTGGGCTCTCTGCCTTAGGATCTCCTCCCTAGACCACACCCATAGTCCCAGCCCTACTCAGACCATAATCCCATCAGTACTAAAACATAGAATCCCAGTGACTCATGAGTCAAGTCTCAATCTGTAGAAGTCCCCGCCCAATGACTACACGAGGCTTTGGGGAGACAACTAGACATAAACCATAACACCCAGGAACCAAACCCTGGCCTCTGTGGAAAACTTTTGACAGTGATGGATCCGAATGTCTGTGCTGAGCTAACACCGTGGCCAGCAGGCACATGATTACCGAGCCCTCAAAATGTGGCTAGAGTGTCTCCAGAGCAGAATGGAAGTCGATTAATTCTATTTACATTGCTCCATGTGGCCAGGCCTACCATGCTAGACATACCAGCAGAGAAAGAAGACATTTCAGTTTTGTTCTTTTGTTTCGAACAAGGGACACTAATGGGTGTTGGTTCATTCCAAGACTAGGGGAGTTCTCACTGAGAAGAGGGACTGGCGCGATTCCAATGCTCACTAACCCAGCACAGCAAAGCATGACACTGTGAGGACAGGCAGGGAACTGGGGAGGCAGGGAAGAAGAGGATTCCTGGCAGCCTGGACCTTACAAGAGAGGGACAAGAAGGCAGGGGTCAAGGGCAGGCCACGGTTGAGACTCTACGAAGATGGATGTACTTTACCAGCCATAGGCCTGGTCAGTGGGTGTGGATCTGCTTCTCGATTTGTGAAACAAGGCAGATGGTTACCCAGTGCCTCTTCACCATGTCTTTGTTCTGAAAAAGCAATCTCCCGTAAGGCACAGTGCTTTGAAGTCCTATTACTTTGTCTACTTCTCTGTCTCTCAGTTCCGACATGGAAAAATTCCAAGGCTTCAAGTATCAGGCGTACCTGGTTTCTGGTTGAATTTCTAGTTCCTACGGCAATACTTGTCCCGAGGTACACAAGACAAACTTATTTATTAGCATGTAGTTGTGACTCAGGGGCACTTCAGATACAAAAGTTGCTTGTTGTGTTGTATGCAGAATCTTGTAGCTGTGTTAAAGAACATAAAATCTGAACATTCCTCCTAAGTAGCAATACTGACATGCTTTTTAAGTGTGTTTATGCACATGCCCACGTGTTCAGTGGGAGGGGAGTGGGTAAAGTTTTAGGCCATTCTGGGTGTGCAGTGAATACTTTTTCTGGGCAGGCATGCTGCTATTTTGAGACATTTGTTTTGTCCATAGATTAAAATCCATTAGGAAACTGCAGAGAGTTCTGCATCTTCCAGGGAATGCTTGAAGCTAAGTAAATGGGGAAACATCCGACGAAGCCTTGGAGAGACAGGAGAGGAGGAGAGAAGGCTTCACAAGTAGGTTTTGACTCCAGGTCTAATTTTCAGAGCGAGCCTTCCTGCGAGAGGCAGTAATTGGCCAGAGGAGCATGATTGCTCCTAATTGCCTTTCTAATTACACGGGCCGAGGTTGGGGGCCGAAGGCCTGGCACTTGGCCCCATGCGTCATGTAGACTTGTCCCTGGAGAGCGGAGCCTGAAATGCCTCCCAAGGAGGGGCCTACTTGCCCAGCCTTCTGACCAGTGAGGATGCAGCTAGGAGAGATGGAGAGACAGAGCAGGCTAGCCGAACAGCCTGCTGCAGGAAGGACTGGGCCAGCTGCAAGAGCAGCCTTCCCTCCATACCTTCAGGCATCAGCAAGGCCGATTTCCTGACTTCCGTTTGGTGGCCCTTGCTCCGTGGCAGTGCGCTGTGCCAAGAGTGGCAGCAGCACAGGAGCTAGTGTTTTCTTGCCCATGTTCTTTTCTTTGCCTTTCCCATTATGTTTTCTTTCTCTTATACACTGCGCCTCCCCCTACCCCATTCATCTTCAGAACCTGCATCGCGCCTTGCCGAAGGACTGCACTGGGTGACTCCTGCTGCTTAGCCTCAAGGTTTCAAGCCAGCCACTGTCCGAGCTAAGTTGTCGCTGGCTTCCCTAACTCATTCCCCACCTTCTGGTAGCTCTGGATCACCTCTCCAATAAGTTACCGATACTTAAGTCTTTGGACCCCACATTAAGATGCTCTACCTTAAGAAAAATCAATACCAAAACAGTACAGGCTGCAAAGCTTCTTTTTTCTTCGAGACCTAGCAGTGCCCTGTGAAACCGGAGGGCTTTTTTTGTCTGAACAAGACGAAGTTGAGGAGTGTGCCATGTGCAGTCAAGTGGTGGCAGGTTTCTCGGGCTTCTCAAAATCAGGCATTTCGTCGGCACCTTTGGGTACTGATGATTGCGCTTGGTTCTGCAGTTTTGTGACAGTGATTGTAGGAGTCCAGAAAATATCTTGCTCTTGGTGTGTAGAGGGTTGTATACTTAGAACTTCAGTAAAAAAATCGTAAGAATGGTTCAGCAAGGTACTAGGACACCTAAGTCCTCCGCCGAGTAGCCTTTTCTCCAATGTTGAGTTCCATTTGCTCTGCATATATTGTGTGTACCTAGGGCTTTTAATGTCTTTGTGTGAGCTTCTGACACTTGACAATGAGGGCTAATTGTAAGGCCCAACATTAATGTATTCCTTCAGTTTAACTACAGTGCATGTATCTGTAGCAATAATAACAATGCCAGGCAGTAGAGCAATAGGAAGGCTGTCTTCCCACGTGTCCATGGGGCCTCCTCCGCCTTCCTTACTGTTTAGTAATGTCTTGAGCTTATCTGTCTGGTTCCCAAGAGAGTTAAGTCTGCATCCATGGTCTTAGAATTTGTTTTCAGTTCATTAACTGCTGGAAAAAAAATGAATTCTTGAGCGCTCCTGCCAATTAGCTTGAAATAGGAAGATAAAGGATCTATGAAATTAAAATGTGAGCCCATGTCCATCCGTTCCGTTGTAGAGGGTGATCTCCTGGATAGTGTAATATTATAAGTAAATGGGATTTTCTTAACCAAAACATTGATTAGCTCAGCGCTGTCCCTGAACCAGCCCTCAGAGGGAACCTGGAGGAATTTGTGTAATTACGTAGCTCTTAAAGTTTCCGACTTGATTCTCTTTAGTAATGTTAGCTAATTTCAGATGTCTTGGAGTGTCTGTCAGAAAGCTGAGACGTGTGCACATGAAGAGATGTTGGTGGACAGCCATAGGGGTGACCTCTGTTGGTGGAAGAATGTCCCTAGGCGCTGTCTCGTGGAGAATTTAGTATTGATTCTCCCTCTGTCTACATTAAAAAAAAATACTCCGTAAACTTTAGCAGCAGAAGAGCTAATGGATTTGCAAATTACATCATGCAGAATGATTTTAGTTATAGGGGCTTTTCGGACACAGTGTTGCAGGGTCGTGGGGGGTGGGAGCGGTCATCCTCCTACAGCTAAGGATAGCTTGGACTATGACTGCATCTCGACAACTGCCTTTTATTTATTTCTAATCTGTTCTGTTTTGAAACTAATCATTGTGTGATGTATGGGCCAATACCTTTGAAATAGATGTCATCACTTTCCATAAGCCTGACCCCTCCACCAGCTAAGATTCCATCTAAGACCATGTTGGGTTTCTCTCAGCATAACCTGATGTCGCCTTGAGCGTAGACGGTTGATTTTCTGTTGAATTATGAGGGGGACAAGTACTAAATGAGTTCATTTATTTTTACTTTTATTTGTAATTACTCTTCCTAGCTTTCATAACAACACAATTTCTGTCCATGAGCTCTGCTCTTTGACCTCAGATGACCCCTGCCATCTCTCTGAATGTTTTTTACCAGTGCTGCAGGCAAAATCAGGCATGATCATTACTTGGTTTGGCTCTTTGTGGCCTCCGGTGGTGCCACGGTCCAGTTCCACAGCGACTTCAAGATGCCCGACACGTACGACAAGGCCGTTGTGCTTCTGTGTTTCTTTGGTTTGTGGTGAAGCTGGTATTGAAGAGGCGCTCGATAGAGTGTTCCTTTCTTACCTCCCGTTTCCTGTGTCAAATGTTGTTCGTTTCCCGGGGTGCAACTGGAGCAGTTCAACAAACCAGTTAGTGCCAATTTAATAATCAGTGAAGACCATGCTTTATTTATCATCTATTTAGTTTTGTCTGAAATCAGCAAGTAAGCTGAGGAGGAACCACCAAGCTGGGCTCACGAGGCCACTCACCACAAATTCTTATTGAGAAAGACAGACTTTGAACAAATCTTTTCGCCAACTGTTGATTTATAAGTGTGATGTGTACAGAACAGTTCGCTGTGCAGTAAAAGTAGTTGATGTTTTAATTGTTGTTGGGTGGTCTTGTGAGATGAGAGGGGAAGAGTTGAGGGCGCTGTGTAGCCAAGGTAACCTCATTGGACTCCCAGAACCTTCTTGCTGAGGTGAGGCTTGAAGCCGAGGTTCCAGCCAGCACGCACTGTCTTCCAAGATAGTAATGGTCCGAGTGGAACTGATTTCACTTAGTAATGCACTTACAAAAATATGTTGATTTATTATCTACTTTGTGCCAAACATGGTCCTGGGTTCTGAAGCTCTTAGTGGCTGTTCTTTGTAGTTAGGATGGAAGAGAGAGAGAGAGACGGTAATTCACCTAATACCATCATCATGATGACTGTAGTAATAGAGAAATATGCCGGAGAACCAGCTGTGTCCACCCCAGGCATTGCTCAGGGGATAGGGACATTGTGGGAGTGGTGAAGAGCGCCACAGGTAGGAATAGGAATGCCTTGGATGGCGTGTGCCGAGGTTGGAGATGGACATTGTGGTGGAGTGGGGTGAGGCGTTGCAGGTACCATGTTTAGCGCAGCGACAAAGCCTGAGTGAGGAGTGTTCCGGCTTGTGCTGGGGGCCACAGGCAGGTCCTGGGCTAGAGGAGGAACACGAGGGCTGGGAACAGAGGAGGACGAGTGTGAGTTCCCATGTGACACTGGGATCCAGAGTGTCTCTGTTAGGTTTCAGGCCTAAAGTGGAGAGTCATGAAAGGAGTGTATGCAAGGCATTGGTGGGATCCTCGGGACCCCCGGCCACTGGGCCTTGGAGGCTGAGGAATCCCCTGAGGAGAGCATCTGGGTTGAGCAGAGATATCTCGAGGATGATGTGTGATGTCCCTGAGAGACAAAGAGCTGTGAGGAGTGGAAAGGGAAAGAGGAATGTACAGAGACGATGCTAGGGGTCATCAGAAGCAGCTGAGTCGGTGTGGAGCAGGCCAGGAGAAGGCTGGAAAGGTCTAAAGAGGAGCCGTTCTCCCAGGAATCTGCCTCTGTGCCTGCACCCAGCAGGAGGGAAGGGGGCTTCACCTAGGCCTGGGGCTGGGTCTGTAGCACGGCCACATTTCACTGAGAGGAAGGGTCTTTCCGGTAGCAGATGACCTCCTTCCCTCCCTCATTCCTTTAAGATACTCATTTCTCTACATGCACCATGATGGCATGTGAAAACTCTTGATTCTACAAAGGCATATTTTTAACCTCAGAAAAGAATGACAGCCTGCTGGGACCCAAGAGTTTGGTCTTGGAGGAAGTCACGGGGATGGGAAGCGGGGCTGCTAGCAGGTGGTGCTGCTCACAATGTGCTTCCGCGAGGCCTGGGTTGGCCTAGTTGGTGTCCTGAAATCCTGTGAAGAAATCAGGAGCCTGATGATGGCCGTGTTCTGTTCCTTCTGCCACTCCATTGTCCCATATAGAGGCAATATCATGAATAACCAAAGTGATCCTCTGGTTGTCATTGTGAGATACAACTCTTTTCAAGAATTTAGTGCACAGATCCTTGACCTATTTTGGAATTAAAAATTATCTTGAAAAGTTACCTCTACATCTTTAATTTCTATCGTGTGCGCAAGAACAGTTTAATCACCTGAAAACAGATGAATTTAAATTTAGAGAGTTGAAGGTCGTAACCCAACAGAGATAGCTCCGCTGATGAAATATTCATTTCCAACTATGAAGTGGCACTGTATATCAATATGTTGTCACTGTCTGTCATGGTTACGTAGAGTGTGGATATATTTATGCATTTATAAATAGCTAAGGGGGGAAAAAGAGGCTAATTACATGCAAGAACGCTGCAGATTGTCACGGGCTCTGCTTCTCGCCGGCACCTGCTAACCGTCTTTCCAAGCCATGTTGGTGAATTAAGTGTAGCTCCTGCACATTAACCTCTGGTGGATTTTGTTTTTAGAATGATGCAATTAAGAAGAGGACAGTTTGGGAGATATACATGCCTTTTTTTAGGTCATGTCCACACCAGGGGTTTGTTTATACACACAGAACGGAAAGTGTGCAATTTAGCACTTAGCCAGGAAAATCACAGCGAACACACTTCGGTGTGAAAAATCTAGAATGTTGTAGAAGAGATATATATTTATATAATTAGCTTCACCAATTAAGAATGAATTTACTTTAGCAAAAATCAATGTAATTATCCAGATAATTCAGGCTAATTAAAAGTCCTTCCCACATCCTTAGACCTTCATTAGCTGCATGTCTCTGGCAACGGTAGATTTTGGGGTGGTAAATCAGCTTTATAATTTCTATCAGTCTTGCTCTATTTTCCTGGCATAGACCTGGCATCCACCGATAGTGCGGACTTCAGGAAGAGGTGTCCTTTAGGGAGAAAATAGAAGGGGAAGCGTGATACAGTGCACATCAGCCGAAGACCACAACACTGTTCGTTCTGACCAACCTTAGGGTGTACAGAATTTATACCCAGAGGCCGATGAACACAATAAAGAATTTATAGGAACTCCCAGGAAAAACAAGGCTTGAAGATACATTACGGTTCTGTCATGGTCCTGTCATCTGCACCACACACACACACACACACACACACACACACACACACACACACTTGTGCACCGCACGCATCAGGGCACCAGGGTCTGGTCATCAGCGCCCACCCTGCCTCTGCTCCTCCTGTGTCTCTTCCTCACCCTGCCTTCTCTAAGGACCCGGGAGTCCCTTCGAAGGTAACCAGCTGTGCTCCACAATCTGGCCTTTTCCATGGCCCGCTGAAAACAAAATGATAGCTCCCAATTAGATTTACAAATAAATATTATCTTTTGTTTGTTTGCATTTTAGGGAAGTGTTTGTATGGTATTCAGGGTCTCACTCCTAGATCAGACTCATAGTGGTCCTCTTGTTTACAGCCTCCCGAGAGCTGAGATTACAGGCGTGCACTGCCATGACCACATTCAATTGCTGTCGCAGCATGCCCTGGGGGCAGGACCCTCATGGCAGGTCTGGAGATGAACCCCTGGGCCCTGCGCCTAAATAACTTCTATCTTAAATAAATTTCATGAGCAGTCTTAAAATTATATGCTCCTGTGGCTGTTTTCTTAGCATTTTCTGTGGAATTTAAAATGAACAAACGGACATGCTTCCCCATAATCTGAGAGAATGGAGTAGGTGATGAGAGATGTTTTGTCCTGCTGGTGCTTCAGAGCTCAAGAGATTTACCGTGGGAGGTTGACGCTTCATTTTTGCTTCTGAAAATTGCATTTTCTTCTTTTTCTGTGTCTGTTTCAAGCTCTTAATGTGAGAAAGGAACACAGATTACATCAGGGGTTCAGTCCATGGCATGGAATCCACATGGTACAACCACACGTGGCTATGCTATATGGCTGTGGACTGACCTGGCACAGTGAGCCCTGTGAGATGTCTTATTAGCCGTTTGTCTTTTGCTATAGATCTTTATTTTTAGAGGGCCTTGAGAAAAATATCAAGCAACCTACTGATTAGTATAATGATTGTAGGAACTCCAGGATCCTGATAGAGGTCAAGGTAAGGGAGAGAACCAAAGGAGAGAAGTCACCCCGGAGCAGAGCATCTGTTGTTGGGCATGTCCGGAAGAGGCAGGGCTCTTATTTTGGAGAGAAAGCCTGCTTCTAAACTTTTTTTTGTCTTTATGTCTCGTGATTTTTTAAAAATACCAGGAATGACATATGTCTATCAAGTTTTGAGACTAATATATTTGAAAATAATCAGTCTACTGATTAGATTGCAACGATTTAGAATATGCAAAAAAAAAAAAAAAAAGATGAAATTTAGCATTGTGGATTTGAAGCTCCCAGATGGGAGAGAGAACCATTTTCACTAGAACTGTGCTGGAAAGACAGGGCGCTTCGAAAGTGCTGCATAATGTCGGCCAAAAGAACCCCGAATGCAAGCCACATTCTAGAAGTTACTGAATTTGTGCTCATACACTCCTCTTTCTGCCTTGTTTCTGAATGCAGCCTGGACATCTTTGGGAAAGTGTACCGTCTGCGCTGGAAAGGCTTTCCTGTGCTGCTTGGTTGTAGTGGCTGGGTTGTCCCATTGGCAGTGAAACAATAGAGATTGTGAGTGTTGTCGTTACAGTCGCACTGCTCAGTGGTCTGTGAAGTCCTGAGCCTCTTGACTGGCTTGAGGAAGGCTGTCTGGGGAGCTCCGCAGGCTCAACCCGGACCACCAGCCGTCAATGGCTCTCATTACCTATGCTCAACTTTACTATTTTTGTTTTCTCTGAAAGCATTTGATTTCAATATGACAGACATTATGTCACAGTGTTACCCACGGAATTGTTAAAGTCATTTTGTTCTTAGCCGCTTCCTAAAAGGTCGATTTATTGACTTGATGGGCTGTCAAATGTTTTCCCTTTATTAAGGAAATTGCCTTCTTAGCTAGGCTTGGGTGGCTCTGCTGGCCGTTGTGACACTTCTCCTTACCCAGGGAAGTTCTCTGATGAGTCTTCGGATTGTGCCACCTTCCCTGATGCACCTCTGTCTTGACAGTGGAACCCAGTGTAAGGGAGACCCCCAACTTGGGTGGGGGCTGAGAAAGAGACAAGATCATTTCAAATATGGAGAGTCCAAGGCCCAAGCTTCCTGTTCAGAAGCCTGGTGCCTCTCTCCTCAGAATCTGTGATAAGGATGGCTGGGAATGTAGTAGCTCAGCAGTCTAAGTGCCTGCCTGACAAATGCAAGGACCCTGGTTCACTCCGCAGTAACATGTGTCTTGTCAACCCTAGAACCCTGGGCGTGCTGTGCTGGCTACAGAAACTAGACATGGTGGTGCATGCCTGTAATCCCAGGCATGGGACGCTGAGACAGGTCGATCGCTGTGAGTCTGAGCTGTGTAGTGAGACCTTGCACCAAATGAATAAATAAATAAATAAATATCGTGATACAAGATACCTGCTATTCTTGTCCTACCTTACAGTGATTTATTTCCATCACTCTGTCATTTTCAGTATCAGTATGCACCGTCAGAGCCTCCT